>ML364100.1:0-162715 GCA_005239505.1 Nicotiana paniculata | reverse complement strand
AAATTTGTGATGCCAAGGAGACAAAATGACATCCCTCACCTAAGGGCCAAGAAGTGCAAGATGCGATACCTACTGTTTGGTTCCTTCATTTTACACCACCACCCCATGAACGTGACAGAAAAATTGATGCAAAAATGGGGACGCAATTCATCCTCAAAGTGGAAGGAGAAGTGGTGAAGTACCAGAGTCGTGCCACGACTATAAATAAGGCGCTTGTTGGGAGGCAACCTAGCATGTATATCTTTTCATTATTTTTTTTTAGTGTCAGTTTTGTGTTATTTTTATTTTGCAGAGTAGGGGAAGTCTGAGTACCCAAAAGTTGAAGCTGAGGGGCATGTTTGACCTTAAGTGTGGGGTCATCCCGACTATAAATATTGAGAACCATGTCCGAGCTAGACCCGGGGGGGGGGGGGGTCTCAGGGAGTATTTCTCACCCTTGTTTTAATGTTTTTCTTTGTGATCATGCATCGAGGAGTATGCATAACATAAGTGAGGGGTGGGGAAACTACTTTCTGAGGTGTAATTGTATAAAATTATTATTTTTTAGAAAAAGCTCGAATTTTTCCCAACGATGGATATGTTGGACAATTTTCTTGAGGGATAAAGTCCGAATTAAAAACGCCAAAAAGTTTTTTTTTTTTTTTTTTAAGGATAGGTAGGTAGTATCCTTTGGTTTTTCTTTGGGCACCGGTTCTTTTCCAAGGGTGTAGCTCGAACCGGGCACTTAAAAATTATTTTTTTTAGAGTAGTTAGGAAGAAGCTGAGTAACTTAGAAATACCCCATGACATGTTTGATGCCGGCATATTAGGTTATGACATACATTCTGCTTTTCCTTATATTTGGTTTGACATGTGATGCCTGAGTAAAAATGAATAGCCTATTTTGTGACGCCTTAACTCAGTTGTTTGACTTGTATGCTACATAGTGTAATATTGCTTAATTCTCTCAATTTTGTGTGCTTGCTTAACTTGAGTTGAATAAAACCGTTGTGATTGAGTCATGTGCAATGTGTGAGTGAGGTTTTGTGATTTTCTAGGCGATCTTGTGTAGTCTAGAACTTGCCCCGTGTGTTAATCGAAGCGAAATTGTAGGTTATGCTAATCTAGGAGATGATGTACGCATTTTCTTGCTTGATCATGGATGTGCTTGTCACATAAGAATTACATTTTCCATTGCTAGCCCCTTTGAGCCTTTAGACCGTTTCTTTGGTCCCCACATTACAAGCCGTACCCCTATTTTGTTCTTGAATTGAGATTTTTTGCACCTTTTCCTCCTAAGGCACTTAGTCGCTAAAAGAAGTAAGGTGATATTGGGGATTAACTTTTGATTGGAGCCATGGAAAGACTTGTTAGTGCACTAAAAATTGTATTCAAGAGTCACTAGCCATTGAATCTTCATGTATGGAGTGTGTGTAGGAAAGAAAAAAAAAAAATAGTAAAAGTATGTACAAAAAGATACACACCTCCAATTTTTATTAATTTGTGCTAGTGAAAATATAGAAGTGCTTAATTGAAAAAGGGCTATGTTGAATATGAATTGTGGCAAGGGAATTGGTTGAGAAGAATATGTGTTGATTTGTGAAGGTAGTGTATTAAAGTGCTTAGGAGGGTTAGTCACTATTCCTAAATATATCCTACCCGTCCCTTAGCCTACATTACAACCTTAAAAGTCCTAATTGATCCTAGACTTGGCTAACTTGAATTAGTGGAGATCTACACTACGGGCAAGCTTATGGTACGACCACGAGATGCATATGAATTGTTTGTGAGAGTGAGGGAATTTGTTCAATTGAGTGATGTCCTTAAATTATGTTCAAAAGTATATTTGAATGTGTGGACTATTTATATTCACTCTTTTGATAGTTGGTAAGGTTACATGATCTCATGAACGATGGGTAATGTTGTAAACTTTCTTGTTGAGTAGGTGCGTGAATTGAGAGGGCTTAGTGGTTGCAAGTTGACTCTTGAGGTTGGGTNACACGTTATATGTGCATAATGGAGTCTATTTCATGTGTAGGTGAATTGGAGATGGAAGCCGAGCTAAATGGATGAATAAACGTCAAAAATACGCTCAAGAATCAAAAAGGAAACACCCGGGCGTTAGCCGCGCGTTTGGCCCCTAAAGCCAGGCTGATCCTGGCGTTAGTGGGGTGTTTGGCCCCTAACGCCAGGCCTGCCCAGGCTATAAGGGGGCGTTTGGGGCTTAACGCCTGGGTCCTTGTCCGGTCAATTCCGAATTTTGAAGGTTTTAAGTGTTTCCCGGTTTGCATAGAAGTCTCCTACACGGTTAGGGTTTGTCCCAAACTTATAAATAGACCAAAAAATACAACCTTGAGGAGATTGGATTCACGGATATTCACGTGAGGCGATTTGACGTGGAGGAACACACACCGCGCTTGAAGGAGGCTTCTACCTAGTTTTTCTTCTCTTCTCTTCCTTTAATTTCATAGTTAATTAGTTCTAGAGTTTTGGGTGCTACATGAACGTTGTAGTTTGAAGCTTGAATTGTTCTTATTATTTTATCATATTGGTTTATTTATTCAATCTTGCACTTAATTATTTGATTGCTTGATCACCAATTGAATACTATCTACGAATCTAGGATTGAACTCGGGAGAGGGAATTCTAGATTGCATATAAGATTGGGTAGATCAAGATCTTAACCCTTCAGGGGAGCGGATTTGCGGTTAGGATAGGAATATACCTAATCGCCTTGCTTGGTTATTATTAAACGGGAATTATTGCATTCTTGTTAATCCTAATTTCATAGGAATATAGGCGTTAGGTTAACTTGAATAGGCGAGTTGTACTTCGGGAGAAGGATACGAGCAATATTAACCTCGTCAATCAATAAACCAGATAAATTAATTAGACGATTTAAGTGGAAAACTCAACGGGATTGTTAGCTAAACCATAGCTCTAGAATATCGTCTCTCATTGAATTCGTATCTAAAATCTCGCCAATTTTCCTTAAGTACATAGTTTACTATTCTAGATTAATTTTAGTTAAATATTCATACTTTAATATTCGCTTGAATAGATTAATTGTTTGGGTTTAATTTAGTTGATAGTTAATCACGAGTAAATTGTGGGTACGATATTTGGACTTATAATCCTATATTACTTGTCGACCACGTATACTTGCGTGTGCATGTGGGACCAACAGTTAGCTAATCAGATTGTGAGGTTGGATGTTTCGCCCAGCCATGTTCTAGCTTGTACAGTTGCTCGGTCTTCCTTATTCGAGCGTATCAGAGATCGGCAAGATGATGACCCGCACTTGATGGTCCTTAGGGACACAGTTCGGCACGGTGGTGCCAAGAAGGTTACAGTTGGAGATGATGGTGTTTTGAGGATGCAGGGTCGTATATGTGTGTGTAACGTTGATGGCCTTCGTGAGTTGATTCTTGAAGAAGCTCACAGTTCTAAGTATTCTATTCACCCGGGTGCTGCCAAGAAGTACGAGGACCTGCGACAGCACTACTGGTGGCGAAGGATGAAGAAGAATATTGTTGTATATGTGGCTCTGATGTGCCAGAGAATTTCGGCACATTTAATACCAATTTCTTAGATTTTAGCTCATTTTAACTGCAATTGTCTTTTATACTTATGTAATTTTGATGTTTTGCAGTGCATGAAGCTTGAGGACCCAAAAACATGGAAATGGAATCAAAAAGCCAAAGAAGGACAAGAATAGGCAAAATGCGACCGCAGAGTTGAAAATGCGGACCGCAAATCCAACATGTGGACCGCAAATCCAACATGCGAACCGCATAATTCCCAGGTGAACCGCAGAGTCCAACAGTCAATGTGGCCAAATCCAAATGAAGAAATGCGTTCCATTATGCGATCGCATAACAGGTTTGCGGGCCGTATAATGGATCGCAAACTTCCTATAGAAGTGGCTGAGAGCATAAATGCAATGACACTATGTGGTCGCATATCAACAATGCGGAACGCATAACTTTAATGCAGCGACTTCTTAGAACCTAGGGTTTTGACGATGCGGCTTGAAGAGAATGCGGACCGCATATCTGTTATGCGACAGAAATGCGGTCGCATATATGACCTGGAAGGGCATTTTTGTTCGAAATTGGCCCCGAGTTTTAGCCCACTATAAATAGATTTATTGGGGTTTTGTAGGGGCATCTTGCATGGAAAAAGATCTACAATCCAAACTTTGAATAGTCCCATCTTTTGGAAGCTTTGAAGTGAAGAATCTTGCACTTTTGTAAGAATTTATGAAATTTAATATTCTCTTGTTTTTGTATTTTAGCATGTGTGGCTAGTTTTAAATACTAAGGTTGTGGACCCTAAATGGGTGTAATGTCAATGGGTGTTTAACATTGAATATATGTATAATGGTTGGTTGACATTTATTTACTTCTCCTTATTCATTTATTTTTAGTGGTTGCAAACATTAACAAGCGCCATTATATTCTTTCTCTACTTGGAAAAGTGAGTTAGGGTTTGGTAGGAGTAAATATCAAAGACTCAAGATTTTAAACCTTGTTTAATGGAATCGCTTAGGAATAAGTGAATTTTATTTGGCATAAATTGATTACTCTTAATTGCAACTCTTTTATATTTGGAAAAATCATAAAGAGAAATACTACCCAACTATTGAAAAATATTGGGTAGTCATTTAGAAATTATTTGCATATCAAAAGAACCTTCCATTATAAATATATCATATTAACACCGGTAGCATTACATTTCATTGAAGGGGACACCAACCTTGGTTTAGATAATCAAATTAATTACAACCTTATTTAATCATACTTGTTACTATTTCACAAAATTATAATCCATTCTACTACCATATTCTTGTTACTCTAACGGAATAGAAATACGATTTAAGTTAATATTCACACTACTCAAATAACCTTTTCACGCCTATTCCCTGTGGGATTCGACCCCAACCTCGTTGGGTTGCTATATTTGACATCGATCGCTTTACACTATTTTAAGGTGTAATTTGAGCGTATCAGGCTCGTTGTTTGAATTGCCAACAGGTGAAATATGAGCATCAGAGACCCGGTGGTTTACCTCAGCAGATAGAGATTCCTGAGTGGAAGTGGGAGCATATCACTATGGACTTCGTTGTTGGACTCCCACGGACTCAGGGGAAGTTCAACGCCATTTGGGTTATTGTGGATAGGTTGACTAAATCAGCACATTTCATTCCAGTGGAAAGTACTTACACTTCGGAGCGGTTGGCAGAGATATATATTCGAGAGATTGTTCGCCTTCACGGTGTGCCCGTATCTATCATTTCTGATCGAGGTACGCAGTTTACCTTGCACTTTTGGAGGGCAGTTCAGCGAGATTTGGGTACCCGAGTTGAGTTGAGCACAACATTTCATCCTCAGACGAACCGGCAGTCCAAGCGTACTATTCATATTCTAGAGTATATGCTCCGCGCTTGTGTTATTTACCTTGGAGGTTCTTGGGATCAGTTTTTGCCGTTAGCGAATTTTGCCTGCAATAATAGTTATCATTCGAGCATTCAAATGGCTCTCTATGAGGCGTTATATGATAGGCGGTGTAGATCAACAGTTGGTTGGTTTGAGCCGGGAGAGGCTCGGTTATTGGGTACGGACTTAGTTCAAGAAGCCTTAGATAAGGTCAAGATTATATAGGATCGACTTCGTGCAGATCAGTTTAGGCAAAAGAGTTACACCGATCGTAAGATTCGTGATGTGTCATTCATGGTTGAAGAGAGAGTATTACTTCGGGTATCGCCCATGAAGGGTGTTATGAGATTTGGGAAGAAGGGTAAGTTGAGCCCTAGGTATATCGGGCCATTTGAGATTCTTGATAGAGTGGGGGAGGTAGCTTATAGACTTGTGTTTCCTCCAGGGTTATCCTCAGTTCATCCGTTATTTCATGTATCTATGCTCCATAAATATCATGGTGACCCGTCCCACGTGTTAGATTTCAGCTCTGTCCAATTGGATAAAGATTTGACTTATGAGGAAGAGTCGGTAGCCATTCTAGACTGGTAGGTTCGTCAGTTGAGATCAAAGAGTTACCCTTCAGTTCGATTACAGTGGAGGGTTCATCCTGTTGAGGTATATACTTGGGAGTCTGATTCGGACATGAAGAGTAGATATCCCCACTTGTTTTCCAGTTCTAGTCATTTTCTATGTTCGTTCGAGGACGAACGTTGTTTTAGAGGTGGAGATTGTGATGACCCAAAGGGTCATCTTATAAATTAATACTTCATTCCAGTATCATTAGCCTCAAAAAGATAAATTTTATTTATCTCGATTTACTGCACAATCCGAGCGTGAAACCGGAAAACTTTTATGTGAAAATTTATGATAAATAGTAATTTTTGGAATTTAAAATATGATTTTAGTTGACTTTGTCCAATATTTTTAGTAAACAGATCCGGATCTGTGTTACGACAATCCCGGGAGGTCCGCAGTGAAATATGGGACATAGGCGTATGCCCGGAACTGAATTCCGAGGTCCCTAGCCTTAGAAATCAATTTTTGAAAGAAATTGTTTTGCTCGATTTTCAATGAAATAAAGAAATGAATTAATGTTTGAAACCGTTGGTATTGAGCGCGTATTTTGGTTCTGGAGCTCGATACAGGTTTGTTATGATGTTTACATCCTATATGTGAAATTTGGTAAGAATCGGAGTTGATTTGACGTGATTCGGACGTCCGGTTGAGAAATAGTGAAAGTTGAGTGTTCTTGAGAAAAATGATGAGTTTTGAGGTTAAATCCATAGTTTTAAATGTTACTTTCATGATTTGATCGCACGAGCAAGTCCAAATGATGTTTTTAGACTTGCGTGCATGTCTGGTTTAGAGCCCCGAGGGCTCGTGTGAGTTTCGGATAGGCTACGGGATGTTTTACACTTAGAATTCTCTGTTGTTTTGTTGTTTTTCTGGTGCACTGGCGAGATGACCTTCGCGTTCGCGAAGCTTCTCTCACGAACGTGAAGAGTAAAAATGTATGAGGGAGAAATCGTTCTTCGCGAACGCGTGGAGTTGTACGCGAACGCGTGGAGTTGGGGGGAAGGGGGTAATACCCTTCGCGAATGCACCCACTCAACCGCGAACGTGATGTACAAATAGACCTAGGGGAGGGGGAACATACTTGCTCTATGGGAACGCGGCCACCTGGTCGCGAATGCGGAGGCCACTGGGCCTAACTCTATGCGAACACGTTCAAGACCCCGCGAACGCGAAGGCCATTGGGCCTGACCAATCGCGAACGCGGCAGGCCCATCGCGAGCGCGATGAAGGCCTGCCCAGTTATATAAAACAGCTTTTAAACTCGGGAAGAACCTATTTTTCACCTATTTTCGAAATACAAAGACCTAGAGGCGATTTTCTTCACACAAATTCATCCGCAAGGTGTTGGTAATCAATCCTAAACTCTTCTTTTTCAATTACCCAATGTTTTTCATCACTTTTCAATTCAAATGAAGAATTTTCATGGTAAAACTTGAGGGTTTGGGTAGAATTAGGGAATTTTGTAAAAATGGGATTTTGACCTTGAATTAAGGTCGGATTTCAAAACTAATTACATATTCGGCTCGGGTTGAATGGGTAAACGTAATTTGGTTTGAACCCCGAGTTTGGACCAAGCGGGCCCGGTGTCGGGTTTTAAACTTTTTTTGAGAAAGCTTAGGAAAATAATAATTTTTTAGTAAAGTTAGTTCCTTTCGCATAAATTAATGATATTAAACTAATTATGATTAGATTCGAGCGGGTTAGAGCAAAATTCGCAAGGAAAAGCGGTAATTGAGCAGTGAGTAGCCTGCGAAATTGAGGTAAGTGTTTGGTTTAACTTTGTCTTGAGGGAATAGGAATCCCCAACTTAAATGTTATGTGAATTCGCATGTGTGTGGTGTATAGGTGACGTGACGAGTATCTATGCACCACCAAATTGTCTGTTAAACATGATTCTTTCCCCGTTTCCAATTATTTGCTTCTGGGCTTAATTATTTCATGATCATTGAGGTTTATATGTCTATTTGGATTCGGTGATTCATTGTTAAGCATTTCTCCAAGTAATTTGGAAGTGTTGGTTGTTCTTTTGGTTTTGTTGTGTTACATAAGGATTGGGTTGGTTGTTAGTCTTACGATATATATATACATTCCGGTTGACTTCGTTATGAAACGATAATTGATGAAGTTTATGAGTTTTACAGCTTCTGTTTACAATTGTTGATATAGAAATATTGTGAAAGGCTTGGCCTGAATTGTGAAAGTTTTTATAAATAAATTGATATGATATGTCTGGTGGGAGCGGGTTGCGCGTCGCAACAAGGAGCGATAAGGGTGAATTTTTATGTTTTACTGATTTTCAAAAATAAGGATTTGGAAAACTACGGTTTTATTTAAAAGGTTTTCATACTATGATTTTTATTGTGATTTAAATTGAAAGTTGGAAAAATTTGAAGAGTTGATTACAGTTGATATTTGAAAAGAGTTATCCGAGTTATTTTTATTTATTGTTGCAAGTTACTGGTTATCGAGTTATCCGAGTTGATTACAGTTGATATTATTATAATATATATATATATATATATATATATTGTTCACAGGTTATGTAGTTAATGCCCTGACGTAGCCTCGTCACTACTTCGTCGAGGTTAGGTTCGGCACTTACTCAGTACATGGGGTCGGTTGTACTGATACTACACTATGCACTCTTTTGTGCAGATCCAGGTACCGGCCAGTGTTAGGAGATCTTAGTAGCTGAGCATTTTTGTTCCGAGACACGAGGTAGATCTGCTGACATCCGCAGATTCCTGGAGTCTTCTCTTTACCTTATAGACGTTATTTTATTTCTTTCAGAACAAAGATATATTTGTTCAGCCCATTATTTGTAGTATTCTTAGTAGTTTGTGAATTGTGACACCAGACCCTGGGGTAGTTTTATAGTTATATATTTAGTTCGTGGTTTGGTTTAATTATTGATCGTTATTAGTATTTCATGAAGTTATCTAGTGGAAAGTATTAGATTCGTATTTAATTTGAATTGTTCTATTATGTGTAAGTAACTTTAAAGGAAAATGGTTAGTAAATTTCTAACATCGGCTTGCCTAGCAAGTATTGTGTTAGGCGCCATCACGATCCCGTGGTTTGGGAATTTGGGTCGTGACAAAAGCCTATTACTTGTGATTATTGTTGTTGTTGGAATGTTGGAAGATTGGTATCCGACTCCGCCAAGATGGATAATATTGTGAACACTGAGTTGAGATTTAAATAACAAATAACGCTATAAACTATGTTGGAACACTGATTTCTTGTAAAATCCCTTGTGAATATTGATTGAGATTGAAATGATATATGATAAAAAAACTATGATGAAATATCGATTTCCTGTAAAATCCCTCTGTGTATGTTGTTAATGATTCTCTGATTGGTAAGGAGAAGTGTAAAGCACGAAGGGTGATGCCGTGCCATTTTATATTCATTATCATGTGAGGAAGAGTGTCAAGCACGAAGGGTGATGTCGTGCCATATTATTGAGAGTAAAAGCACGTAGGGTGATGTCGTGCCATATTATTGAGAGTAAAAGCAATAAGGGTGATGTCGTTCCTGAATGAAATACATTGTGAGAGTAAAAGCTCGAAGGGTGATGCCGTGTATGCTTATTTATGATATGGGGAGGATGAAAGTAAAAGCACGAAGGGTGGTGCCAGTTCCTTTTCTATTCTTATTGCTTTAAATTATTGTCGATTACTGTTTATTGATGTCTTGTTGTTTTTCTCACTCCTTATGTTAAATTCCCCATAGCATGATCTCTTCCCATTATTGGATATAATGTTAACTCTTTAAGTGCTATTGTTGCTGCTAGTATGTTTATACATGTCTCGGTTTTATATGGTGTCCTGTCCTAGCCTTGTCACTACTTCGTCGAGATTAGGCTCGGAACTTACTAAGTACATGAGGTCGGTTGTACTGATACTACGCTTTGCATTTCTTGTGCAGATCCAGGTACCGGTCAGAGTTGATTATTTGAGCATAGTTGAGTTTTTACACAGAGACACCAGGTAGAGCTGCTGGCATCCGCAGATTCCTGGAGTCTTCCCTTATTTCTTTAGATACTGTTTTATTTCATTCAAAACAGAGACATATTTCTTCAGTCCATTTATTTGTAGTACTCTTTAGTAGTTCATGAATTGTGACACCAGACCCTGGGTAGTTATATAGTATATATTTAGTTTGTGGTTCACTTTATTTATTCGGTTATTATTCATGAAGTTATTTATTGGGAAATATTAGATTCAATATTCATTTTTGAATTTTTTATTCATGTTTAAGTAAATTGTTGAAAGAAAATGGTTAGTTAAGTTCTAACATTGGCTTGCCTAGCAAGTGTGGTGTTAGGCGCCATCACGATCCTATGGGTTGGTAATTTGGGTCGTGACAAATAATGTCAAATAGTAGGAAAAATTTCCTCAACAAAGTTAGGCAAGACACTTACCTCAAACAAGCCAAATCAATATATTAGAAGCGTCATCCAATTCAAATCATCCTCTGAACGGCTCGAAACTAGCCAAAAGAAAATCAAAATCATCAAATAATTATATAGTAAGCAAACCCAGTCGATAAAGGTTGACTCTTTACACACTTACTCAAAGTCAACCAAAACGTCAAACTCGGGCACGTACCTCGAAACCCGACAAAACTTACAAAATCCAACAACCCATTCAATTATGAGTCCAACCATACTAATTTCACCCAAATCCAACTCTGAATCGATATTCAAAACTAAAAAATTCAATTTAGGAAAGTTTAGACAAAAAACCTCAACTTTCTCTTTAAAAATCATAATCCAAATGCGAAAATCGAAGATAGATTCATGAAATATAATTAAAACCAAGTAGGGAATACTTACCCCGATCCTTGTGGTAAAAATCGTCACCATATCCGAGTATAGGGTTCAAAATATGAAGGAATGAGCTAAAATCCCGAAACTTCAACTCTTAACCCAACTGCGGATGTCGCATTTGCGACCAAAAGTTCGCAATTGCAGACTGTTCGCGATTGCGACCACATGTACGCAATTGCGGAGTTCGCAATTGCGACCAAATGTTCGCAATTGTGACCAGATGTTTGCAAATGCAAAGTTCTCAATTGCAACAAAAAGTTCGCAATTGCAAAATACCAGCACCAGCAAACCCAAACTTCACCAAAATGATCTGAAACCACCCCGAAACTCATCTGAAACCTCCTGGACACAAACCATATATGCATTTCAGTCATAACACACTATATGGATCTGCTCGCGCCGTCAAAACACCGAAAATAGGTCGTCTTGACCCAATATTGACCATGGTCAAACTCCAAATTACTTAACTTAACTAGTCACTCAACCAATTATCCAAAATACGCCCCAGCCCCCCCCCGAGAACCCATCAAATCATACCAACAAGTACCAACATATAACATGGACCTACTCGAGGCGTCAAATCTCACATAGAAACATCAAAATGATGAATCGCGCCTCATATCAGAATTGATGAACTACGAATTTTCAACATCCACGACTCGGGCCGAAACATATCAAATCAACCCGGAATGAACTCAAATTTTGCATACAAGTCCCAAATGACATGTCGAAGCTATTCCAATTCCCGGAACTACAATCTGAATCCAATATCCTCAAAGTCTACTTCTGGTCAAACTTATAAACTTTCCAAACCTTCAAATTTCCAACTTTCGCCAATTAGTGTTGAATCCTTCTAGAAACATCCAAATGCAAATCCATGCATATGCCCAAGTCTAAAATCACCATCCGGACCTAATAGAACCATGAAAATACCAATACGAGGTCAAATGCTAAAAAGTCAAACTTTGTCAACTCTTCCAACTTAAAGCTTAAATCTTGAAGTTTATTCTTCCAAATCGATTCCGAATAACTTGCAAACCAGAGCCGCCGATTCACACAAGTCATAATACATCATGCGGGGATACCTGTGTCCTTAAACTACCGAGAAAAATACAAATGCTCAAAACGACCAATCGGGTCGTTACATCCTCCCTCACTTAAACATACGTTTGTCTTCGAATGTGCCAGGAGTCACTCCAAAGCTATCAAATCACGGTGTAACCATACCATACACATACCCGGGGCTGATCCCACGTCACCCCATTCCATACAAGCCTGCCAATGATCTCGCTCAAGTGACACCTCAAATTAGGGTTGTGAAGCGGTCGATTGCAATAATAATACCCAACTAGGAGTCGGGATCGAATCCACAGGGAGCGTAAATGGGATTAGTGGTGTATATTTGGACTAAGCGCGTAAAGTGTCTAAGTTGCACTTCCACAAACTTTGTTTGGAATAATGAAACTAAAAAATAATGTTTTTGTTGTTGTTTTTCAAATATGTAAAAGGTCTTGGGCTGTGACTTCCACCTAGGTGTTTGCCTAACGGGTTGTGGGATTTAGAGCAAGTTTTGTTGGTTGGGGTGTATTATAGCAATCAACACATGATTACCCACACAATACCTCTCGGTAAGAGAGTGATTTTGCCCAATTAGATTTTCTCAAGTCCAAATGGGTATTGCACAAAATAGTTGATAAATTCTCAAGTCGGATTTTACAATCTCTAGATTCAACCCTTTAATTAGGATTATCAACCTCTTGAATGCATCCCAATTTCTTATTAGCCAAGTTTTTCTAAACTAAGTCTCTCTTTCTCAAGAAGAGACTAAGTCAAATAGGCATGATGTTTGCAATCATTAATTCTACAATTATAAGCAAGAACTAGGAAAAATATTACACACTCAACCATAAACAAGTCCTAAATCAAACACCCACTAAGTTCTCACACTAGGGTTGGGTCACAACCCTAGCTAGAAATATAGCTATTCATAGTGGGTAATGAAGAAAATAAAGAAGATCAAAAAGATGATAAAACTAACATTTAATGATTAATAGATGAAAATCCAATATAAAATCAACAAGATAAACTAAAGTTTCCTAAAAGAGTAAAGAAAAACGGCTACAGATTTTCTGGTATTCCAAACTTAACCTAATTTCGTCAAAAAAGACTATTTATACACAGCTAAAATTTTCGGATAAAATTTCCCTTTTTGAGGTTCTGCGGCCGCACAATTCTGCACTGCGGCCGCATCTCTTGAGTTCTGCGGACTGCACAATTCTGGGTGCGGCGGCACATTCCGCACAATTATAGTACGGTTCGCAGTTCTTGTTGGGCTTGGATGTGGAACTCTCTGAACCTTGCCTTCTACGGAATTGTGTGGCCCGCACTTTACACTGCAGCACTGTTGATTTTTCTTCATGTTTTGCGGCCGCAGACAGAATTCTGCGGTCCGCACTAGAGCCTTTTTGCTTGATTTTTGTCCTTGTTCAAAAACGCTCCTTCTTGAGTTGAATGTCATCATAATGGCTCATTTTTCAATACTCCTACAAGTAAGCATATTTCATAAGTTTTTGGGAGTATCTTTAAATATTTTTTAACTAAAATGAAAGTCAAAGGGTGCAAATAAGTAGTCAAAATCCCCACTTATCACACAACATCACACTTCGTGCTTTTACTCTCAAATAAAATGGCACGGCATCACCCTTCGTGCTTTACACTCACATAACATGGAACGACATCACCCTTAGTGTTTTACACTCTTCCTTACCAAGAATATGTATATCAATGTCAAACAAGGTAGGAATCATAAATATCACCAAGGAGAGTGTTTAAATGAATATTCCAAACGAAACCATTCACAACTTTCAAGCCAACAATAGTTCAATAAAATCTCAAGAACCTTATTATTCAAGTATTTCAACAAATCTCAAGAATGATCTACAACACGAGTATAGAATCTAATATCTCAAAAATATCGGCCGTAGCAATGTATTAATGATTAAGCATAATGATGACCGAATTAGGTACATCAATGTTTTCTTAGAATTCCTTCAAATTTTGATCAAGTTATAGTAAACTAAATCTTGGTTTCTAACATTTAATTCTATATTCTTAATATCTCTAAGTCAAGTAAGACATGAAGCAAGAAGGTCACGTAATTCTACAAGGCACAATTCATAGAATAATCTACCCCCGAGCATGATTAACCCTAGCACTTGCATATATGCTTGTCACGTCATATATATATCACCCCCGCATGTAGAAAATAATGTCAAATAGTAGGAAAAATTCCCTCAACAAAGTTAGGCAAGACACTTACCTCAAACAATCCAAATTGATACACTCGAAGTTCCATCACATTCAAATCATCCTCTGAACGGCTCGAAACTAGCCAAAAGCAACTCAAAATCATCAAATAATTCATAGTAAGCAAACTCAATCGATAAAGGTTGAATCTTTCATATTTACTCAAAGTCAACCAAAAATTCAAACACGGGCTTGCACCTCCAAACCCGACAAAACTTACAAAATCCAACAACCCATTCAATTACGAGTCTAACCATACTAATTTCACTCAAATCCAACTTCGCTAGATGTTCAAAACTCAAAAATTCAATTTAGAAAAGTTTAGACAAAAAAAACCCAAATTTCTATTTAAAAATCATAATCCAAATGCGAAAATCGAAGATACATTCATGAAATATAATCAAAATCAAGTAGAGAATACTTACCCCAATCCTTGTGGTGAAAATTGTCTCCAATATCGCCCAAATACGAATATAGGGTTCAAAGTATGATGGAATAAGCTAAAATCCCAAAACTCCAACTCTTAACTCAGCTGCAGATGTCACGTTTACGACCAAAGGTTCGCAATTGCAACCACATGTTCGCAATTGCGGAGTTCGCAATTGCGACCAGGGGTTCAAAATTGTGACCAAATGTTTGAAAATGCAGAGTTCGCAATTGCGAAGTACCAGCACCAGCAAACCCAAACTTCATCGAAATGATCTGAAACCACCCTGAAACTCATCTAGAACCTCCCGGACAGAAATCATATATGCATTTCAATCATAAAACATGATACGGATATGCTCACACCTTCAAAACACCGAAAAGAGGCCGTCTTGACCCGATATTGACCGTGGTCAAACTCCAAATTACTTAACTTAACTAGTCTCTCAACCAATGATCCAAAATACACTTGAACCCCTCGGGAACCCGTCAAATCATACGAACAAGTCCCAAAATATAACACGAACCTTCTCGAGGCATTAAATCTCACATATCAACATTGAAACGACGAATCGCGCCTCAAATCAAAATTGATGAACTTTGAATTTTCAACCTCTACAACTCGCGCCGAAACATATCAAATCAACCTTGAATGAACTCAAATTTTTCATACAAGTCCCAAATGACATATAGAAGCTATTCCAATTCCCGGAACTATAATCCAAATCCGATATCCTCAAAGTCAACTTCCGATCAAACTTATGAACTTTTCAAACCTTCAAATTTCTAACTTTCGCCAATTAATGTTGAATCCTTCTAGAAATATCCAAATGCAAATTCATGTATACGCCCAAGTTCAAAATCACCATCCAGACCTAACGAAACCATCAAATCTCCAATCTGAGGTCAAATGTTTAAAAGTCAAACTTAGTCAACGCTTTCAACTTAAAGCTTAATCTTGAAGTTCATTCTTCCAAATCGATTCCAAATAACTTAAAAAACATAACCGAGGATTCACACAAGTTGTAATACACCATGGGGGGATAATCGTGCCCTCAAACTACCGAGAACAGTCCAAATGCTCAAAACGACCTGCCAGGTCGTTACATTCTTCAATGAGCTTTATCTTTGGAACCGATTTGTCTATTACGCTTCGTCTGTGCCATAAACTTTGTCCATTATGGACGTTATTCTATTGGAGCATTAGCAACTAGAATATGACATTTAGCTTTGAGTCAGCAAATGTGACTGAAATAATTTGGAAATGGATTACCACTTGAACTTCAAGTTTACTTTTTCTTGTACGAGGATCTAGATGTATTCATAATAATTCATTCCACGTATCACTTTTTTAGCTGCCCATTTTTGCCCCCTAATGTTAGTATCACCAACACATTTCCCAACCTTCTTTGGGAACCCATCTTTATGCATTGGGTGACTTAATTAAATCATATAGCACAATCATATTTCTAGATGAAAATTATTTGGTTCTTGACCCTGAACCAATTATGATAGCCAGAATTTATCATAACTTGTTGGCTAGATGCGTACAAGTGTTATTGTATATTAAATAATACACCTCATACCAAATTTCTATTTGGGAGTTTTGTTCTCATATCCAACGGTTTAGCTTAGTCGGAGGCATACAGTTTCTGCTAAACTAACTTGTATTTAAACCAGCATTATCAAGAAAAATTAGCATAAAATTTTTATTCTGGAACAGTGCTTTAATAATTTGAGCAAGCAACCTTGCAAAAGTGAAACTGCAAGTTGATAACAAACGCATATATGACCATACAATAAATGCATCTATTAAAATCATATAATAGTAAACGGTTCACATGGCCGGTGACTGGGCCTAGCTGGGGTTAAGATTGTATTCCCTGATTTTTGTATATATATATATATATATATATATATATATATATATATATATATATATATATATATATATATATATATATATATATATATATATATATATATATATATATATATATATATATATATATATATATATATATATCAGGGAATACAAAAATCAGGGAATACAATCTTAATCCCAGCTGGTATAGTAATCAATTTATCAAGTCGTACAGGAAAATTCTCGAAGAATCTCTTAATTTTTCAATATATGCCAATGTGAATTCTCAATCATTTTTCGCATCATAATTGAAACGGGATGGCCAACCGGTCATGCCAACTGATATTTAGTTCAGTAAACATTTGTACTATGGCATGTGATTTCATCATCATGCTTATACATGTGTAGTACAAATTAAAAAAAAGTCGGGTAACCTTTCATATTTACCCCATATGATTATAGTAATCTTCCTTTCAAATGCCAACCACTCTGGCTAATATATTTGAAACTCAAAAAGTTTCTTTTGAGACTTACTACAATATTAATGTCAAGGACAATTTCATTATCCGAATAGTAATAAATTAGTTCTTCCGGAGCTCTTAATTAATTTTGTACTACAAGATCTTTTGCCACTCCATCCATATGGTAAATGTCTTATTTAGGAGAAAATATTTCGTAATAATTGTCATGGTCAAAATCCTCATAAGCAAAATTATTTCTTGCTTTAAGTTTGCCTTTAATAACTCTTTATAAGGCCTGACAAAATATTTTTGGCGTACCACATGTAGCGACCAGTAACATCTTCATGTAACCACACAGTAATATTCATTATATTTCTTTCTCTAAAACCTCCCTTAGATATGAGTTATGGTATTTATCCAACCATACATAAGCACATTATTATGCATAATATTTATCACATATAAATTTTCACATTCACTTTCAAGAACGAGTCTGCATTTACAATGCTTATCTGAAGTCACATTGTCAAGGAATGGACAATAGTCATGTGAGCGTGTCTCGTATTAACAGACCACATTGATACATATTTTCTTCACCTTTGAAGGATTATTTTGAGAACCTTTATTATTCTCTTTTTTACAATTACCATAATGATGACTATTATTATTTTGATCTTTGGCATGCCCACATTCATTGGTCAACCACTTGTCTTCATTTAGACTTATTATGCACTGCTATCACATTCACTTCAAGAATAGAGCAAATCAAGTGGGACAAGTTTCATGCTTTTTCATGAAAAGTATGTTATTTTTCTCTAGTCATCATAATATAATCAATATAGTGCATTGAGACTCAAACCGAATGCCTTGCCTATATAAAGGCATGTTAGGCCATAATGAGTTGGGACTCGAATCCAATTCTTATCATCATGGAGCATCAGCACTTGATCCCGGTATCTTGCCCTCATGGTGCAATGAGACTTGAACCCATCGTCTTATCCTCGTTAAATATATAATATGCCAAATTAAAAGAAACAACTCATATGGAAGAGCATATCAACGGTGTAATTACATCAAAATACTTATTAGGAGTCTATACACCTGAAATAAAATTAGTACTGGGTGATATGCTCAAATATTTCACATACTAAAAGAAACCTATAAAATTAGTTGGTGAAAGAATAAATGCAACCCCATATTACAAGTGTGAAGCACATGTATTTAATTACCAGATGAACAACACGCTAAATTCCGCAAGATGACATTAGCTCAAATAGAAACCAAATTAAATGTGTTGCATTTTTATAGTTGTGTGTGTAGTAAGTTTGGTGAAATACAGTAATTCAATACTTTCTGCAGAGAAACCACCCAAACGATGAAAGCTATAGTTTTTATAATAAATAGGTGCATAACTTAACAAAACCTTTTAGACAGGATCAATTTATCTAAACTATATAAAATTATAGAAAATACATTTAAATTATTTCGAGGATATCATCATGTAAGCGACAACCTAACACACTTCTATGAATTAGTTTTAAAACACAAACATGATTTTGTAGTAAAAAAAAGCTAGTCAATCAACTGATATTGTCCAATCGAAAAAGTATTAATTCAAGAAAAATTACTTGGTATTTTGATCTTTCAATTATTATCGTGTGCCACCAAGTAACTAAAACGAAAGTTAAAGGTGAGAACTGACAGAAGGAGCATACTAATTATAAACCATAATTTTAATTTATACTATGTACATACCTCATCTGACTTACTTATTAGAAATGTGCATAACTTGTTCGTACGCTTAGAATGATCAGTAGGGGGCAAGTCTTACTGTTTGATGGCCATATAAGTGTGGTATAAGAAAAGTCCCAAAACATGAAAATTATTGAAGGATGAACTCTATATAACACACTAACAAAAGCCAAGACCTCAACGAAGCTAAGTCTACAATTCTGTTATCTTTTGTAGTAAGTGTAGATAAAATAGCAAATCGTGTTCATAACATGTTAAGGAACTTAGCTCAAAGCAATAATATAAAATAATAAAATAGACAATAGACGTAGAAAGAAAGAGAAAAGATTTTTATTTCTATGTATTAAAGTGTATACAATATTACTTCTCATCCTCTATTTATAGTATTACATAAAGGTATGCAAAAGAATATCATAAATATGGAATAAAGTATTTGAGATCATGTAGAAAGATCATGGGGAGATTATGGAGGTATGGGAGTTACAACCATAAGTATTGGAGTAGTGGGAGTTATGGAGATAATGGAGAAGAGTAGTGGGTGTTATGGGAGTTATGGACATACACCATAATCTAATATTTCATCTCAAATTCTAACTTTTTTTCTAAAAAAATAGAATTATAATTTTTTTAAAAGTTCCAACGGCTCCTATTGGAAATGTTACCGGAACTCCGACAACTCTATTTTGGTCGGAAACCAACGATTTTATGATAATATTGTGTATTCGCTGCTTTCGCTTCGATATCTATATATGTGTATAAATCAGTATTTTAAAAGGCGTGAGCGAAAGACGAGGCGTAAGCCCCACAGGTATGCGTATGCGCTTCATCCCCACAAAAAATATATAAAACAATCTATTATATGCTACTTAGAAGATCAAACAACTTGAGTCGAAAAGAATAAAGTTTTCTACATGGAGGAACAAAAATGATGACTAACTTACAATATGAAGTTTGAACTTGCTTCTATGAAGGAGAATAGAATTCTCTTTGTATTTGTAAAAAAAATTGAATATTCGTTGCTTTTGGGAGATATTAGCAGACTAGGGGACAAGATAAAGAATTGAGAAAGATCATGAATTTGGGCTTCAATCAATAAAAAAGGTCTTGACTTTTAAATTTAATAAATTTCAGCTCCTTTTTAAAACTTTTGAGTAATTACTAAGCTGAATTTTTAGAATTTGGGTATTATATGAAAGACTTATTCAACAAATTGGTTTTAATTTGAAAAAATCTCTGGGGCTTACAGCTCATTAAAAAACGCGCCTCAAACGCACGGGTGTACACCCCGAATTACTGGTCGTACGTCTTTTGAGACTTTCGTCCCACACCATCGCACCGGAGCATTTCTGATACGCCTCGCCCCGGAGCTCACCCCGAAAACATCTTTTAAAATACTGATATAAACATAAATATAATTGATTATTTTTAAAATTTTAAATCCGCCTCTAATCGCCAGCAAGCATGTGTTCCATTACGAGGTAAATGGATAAGAGAGTGCGGTCATAAGTCAAAAGTCTATGACTACAAAATAATTAAATATACATAACTATCACAAAGACTTTTCTTTTCTTTCCTTGACTTCTGAGTAGATTGTGATCTGTTTGACTCGTTATACTTGCCGTATACCAAGTCCAAATTCAATCTAAGAATAGTAGCTACGTGGAGCATTTTCCTGGAATAACAGTCAACTGGCTATTGAATTAGTCTTACTACGTCTGAAACAAGTCAAGAAAAATGTTGAATATGTCTCCTTTTTATCCTTTCGGTGTTTACATCAATTCAAATAATTTACTATTTAGCATCTTTGAAGGGAACCTTGGAGTGTAACCTAGAGGTCACGGTTCGATGGAGCAATAGAATCAGCGATTATACTTGCATCAAGGTAGACTGCTTAACCCCTTGAGGTGCGGTCCTTCTCTAACATCGCATGAATGTCGGATGTTTTGTACCTTACGGATAGTTCAAAAAGATTTAAGTTCCTTACATTCACTGTGTATAGCTCTTTTACGTCATCAGATTAAGTTGTCGACAAGAACACATAACTCTTCGTAGCAAACCTGACATGGTAACCTGAAAAATACTACCTACTTTAACCAATGTAAAAAATTATTTATACTATCAGTTTATATGATTGAAATCCATTCAACAAGGAGAATATATGATCAGACCATTGACAAGGGTACTTGAAATGCCACTTTTCAAGTCCATTCACAATAATGTTAGAATTTCTTCAACGCATGTTTACATCATATCATAAACAAGAACATAATTTGAATATATACAACTAGTAATTTACCAATTACCTGTTGAATTATAGAATGGTAATGACTATGATTTATTATTGATATCAAGATTCAGACATGTACAGGTATAGATGAAGATCTCATGGATACACAGCCTTTCAAGCGTTCAATAATGGCGTTTCGACTAACTAGCCCTGAATGAAGGGTCAATGGAAGTCCTTCTTTCACACATTCATCATATTTTTCTAGAGCAGATACAATGTGTGTGAAATCTGGCCTTTTTGAAGGGTTAGCTGCCCAACAGCGCTTTATCAGGTGTGCTAGTGCAGGTTGACAACTCGCTGGCAAGGGTGGTCGTTCGTTCTGTAAAATAACGAACGTTAATCAGTCAATCAATCAACTATTGCTTAATCTCAAACTAGTTGGAACCAATGCTAAATATTTTTGAGAAATAGGTAATTGTGACGCAGAAAGAGAGCATTAGCGTAACTTGTAAAGTTGATGTCATGTCACCAGGAGGCCACGGGTTCGAGCCGTGTAAACAGCCATTTGCAGAAATGCAAAGTGAGGCAGCATACAATAGACCTTTGTGGTCTGGTCCTTCCTCGGACCTCGCGCATAACGGGTGCTTAGTGCACTGGGCTCCCGTTTTAGGTAATTGTGACGCTATCAGGCCTTTTAAGGTCTAAATGTATTGTGATACCCATGGCGGAGGACAGGTCGAGCAAGACTGACAGGCTTCTAGGCTGGCAAGCTTCTGAAAAAGGGGTGCACATGTCACCTTAGGCGAACCACTCATCGGAATGGGATAGGAAAACGAAGAGTTTTGTAAGGCATGACATAAGTTTGCATAGCACGCGTGCTTTTGGGGTTCAATGTGGCATAGTCCAAAAGACAAATCCGTGTGAGCCTAAGCTCAGAGTGGACAATACGTATCATGAGCTTGGGTCGTGACATGTATATTGCTTGAACACAACAAGAAAACTGCAAATTTGATTATTCAGTGCTACCAAAACAATGAGTGTTAAATTAGACAAACCTTTTCAGCAACAGCAAAAGCAGCCTGCACTGGTGTCATTCCTTGAAATGGTAACAAAGCTGTTGTGAGTTCCCAAAGCACAATCCCAAAACTGTAAACATCAACTTTCCGAGTATAAGGTTTCTCCTTGATCATCTCCGGTGCCATCCATCGATACGTTCCCATATTACCTTTAGCCTCTCTGCACTGTGTTTCAAGACACGACGTGCCAAAATCAGCCACCTTAACGCGCATTGCATCATTTAAGAGTAAATTACTTGATTTCAGGTCTCTATGGATCACCCCTTGTGAATGAAGATATTCCATTCCTCTTGATATATCAAGTGCTAACCTTAGAACAGTTTCTGTTGAAAGTGAATATGGTTCTTTCTTGTTCAGGTACATCCTCAGAGTTCCTTGTGACATGTATTCTGTAATGATACAGTATACAGGAGGTTTCTTACACGCGGCGATGAACTGTAGATAAACAAGAAATGTTTTTGTAAGAAAACTTGAATCATAGGCTATGTATTAATTTGTTGAAACTGCAGCACATTGGTTAAATTGACAATGTCAAGATATAGCCAAAAGACAAAACACTTAATTAGAGGGCAGGGCATTTGGCTCATTTCATGTTGAATAAAACTACTTACGGACAATGTTCTCTATAAACATTCTACAAACATACCGGAACAAGGGAGGAAACACGTGACACTACGATTTTGAATCAGAAAAGAGGGACTCGAGGAACTTTTCTGAAGCTGAACAGGAAAAATGTTAAAAGGAAAATCATGCTCCTTAATACTTAGACACCAAAAATATTCTAGATGTGAATGTATTCAAGTACTACAAATAAACTTTAAATTAAAGAAAAATGTCCCAACTCAGATTCTTCCTTAGATAATCACCTAAAAACATTTACCTGTGAATTCATAAGTTCTCAATTATGCTTTCAACTAGAAGATCATACAAGTAGATATTGTAGTCCCTCCCTTTCATTTATGTGTTGTTTGACTTGACACGGAGTATAAAAAAAAATATTTACAACAACAACAATAAACTTAGTGTAATCCCACAAGGGGTCTAAGAAGGTTAGTTTGTACGCAAACTTTACCCCTACCTAATAAAAATAGAAAGATTATTTCTAATAGACCCTTGGCTCAAGACAAGCATAATCACAACAATAACGAAAGAAATACGGTAGTGAGGAAGCCATGAAAAGAAACAGGAACAACAGCAAGATAATAAGATAACTAAAGCCCAAGAAACAACTAGTAGTAATAAAAATCTAAGAAAAAGAAAATATAAGATTCTCAAAAATATGTAATAATATTTGTGTGGTTATAAGATTCTTGAAACTTGTGACTTTAAACATGCCAAAACATTTATGTGGTCCTAAAAATTTTGTCATTAATGATAAAATAGGACACGAAATTGGACCAAGGTTATCAATTTTCTGAAACGGACTAAAAAGAAAATACTGCCACATAAACCAAAAGGGGAGTATAAGTAACATCATCTATCCTTTTTTCAAAGAAGAGGAAACTTTAAACTTCGCACCTTACCCTTAACGAGAACTTTTATAGTCGTACAAATGTCATTACATGTTTAAGACCACAAGTTTTAAACTTTTTATAGTCACACAAATATTATGATATGTTTAACACCACAAGTTTCAGGAGCCTTTCTTTCTTTCATAAACTCTGCGTCGACTCAAACTAAGACACATAAATTGTAAGGGACAGAGTATAAGTAACATCATTTTTCATTTTTTAATGAAGAGGAAATTTAACCTGTACTATATTGGGATGATAGAGGCGAGAAAGCAGAGCAACTTCAGACTTGAACTGTTGTTCAAGTTTAGCCCTAGTCTCCTCCTTATGAGTTGGAATCCTCACCATTTTCACAGCAACTGCTCTTTGCTTATAAATCCCTCTATAAATCCTACTATGTGCACCTGAGGCAAATTTATTACCAATAAAAAGCTGAGATAAATCAGCTGTCCATTCTTCTTTTTGATCTTCCTTTGATGTTTCCCAAGTTTCAACATTATCAGATTCTAATATCATTGACCATGACTCTAAACTATCAAATCTCTTCTTTTCCATTGTTGTCATATCTGCTGAATTCCACTGTGTTCTTGATGATGATGGCACTGATAATGGTTTGCTTTTCGATCGTCGTAGCCTAAATGGATTGAAACAAGAACTAGCCATTCTTCTTTTAAATCTTTTTTCAGCTTAAAATGGTGTTGAAAAGTGTAAGATAGAGACACTTTTAAAGGGTGGTGTTTTTGATCTTCTGAATATGTGCATGGATTTCAAGAAATGCATGGATTGCAAAAGGCCAAGTCAAAATGGCCATATTTGCAATTTTATGAAAGGTTACAAGAAACAATAGGATTGATGAAGACAAGAAAGTTGAAGTTTCATGTAGAAAAAAAATGGAGAAAAGGGAAGAAAAAGAAGACTCATGAAAATGCAATGTTCGTAGAAAGAAAGAGAGTTGTTATTTGTGTAACTCATTGCCATAACTTTTTTTTTGGTCTAGAATTCAAAAAGCAGATTAGATGAATTTTAAAGCAGTGGTTTTTTCAGGGATGTCTCGTGAAGTTTTTTAAGAGAGGAAAAGAAAGCTCGTTTGTGGTAAAATCCTAACTCTTGTTAAAAGTGTGCAAGTGGCCATATTGTCATAGGATAAACACATTTACCTCTTTTTCAATATTTTTTTTTTTTGGATTTTCGATTGTCAGTGTGATTTATAGATTATGGGTTCAATCCGTGAAAGCAGCCACTAATACTTGCACTAAGATAGACTGTCTACGTCACGTCCTGAATGTGCAGCTCTTCTCTGGACCCTGTATGAGCACAGGATTCCTTGTGCATCAAACTACCTTTTCTCTGGATTTTCAATTGCTAGATAAGTAATATAAATTAAGAACATCTTTAAATTAAAAACTACTGCTAATAATATTTCATGTTACAACTTCTGAAAAAGTAGGTCTCCTCCATTCATGAGGCCAACATTGTTTTTATAACCATTTGGCATCCAGTAATTATTGGTCCGACTAATTTGAATTTGTATTTCATAGGATTCTATCAAAGGGAAAAGCGCTCCCTAGTCCCTGCTCAGGAATTTCTCTATTCATGAGATGTAGTAGACATTTGATTATAGTTGATTATCGATTTAATATGGACTAGAGTTATTGATGATTGTTTCTTTTGTTTTTTGCCGAATAATATATGGAATAAAAAGATGAACGAGTATTAGCTATACATTATAATAAAAACTAGCAAAAATGCCTCACACTCTTTGAATTTCTTTCTTCTTTTTTTTACTTGAGAATATCCAATAAGAAATAGTCTTTGTATTATAATTCCTATATTAACATAATTTATTTATAAAAAAAAAACCGCACGACTGGTCTTTTTCTAATTTTATTTTTGATACATCATACTTATTTTGAATTTCTCATACATTGTTAGCATCCAATTCCTTTCTTTCCTTCATGTCTATATTACATTTCAATATTTTTGGTATTATAATACACTACTATTAATTGATGACTACGGTTGGAATAATTTCAAGAAACTATTTCTAAATGGAAGCATTATCATTTCAACACATTTTATTTTTATTTTCTCTAGGCTAAAACAATTTAAATAAAATAAAGGACATTCTTTAGCCAAGGGAATCAAAGTATAGACTCATGTTACTCTACTTGTAAGACAAGTCTATTATTCCAAAGTATAATTCCTATAATCTTGGAATTGTTTCAAGTTGGATACCTTCCTATTCATGATGATATAAAAAATTCCTAAATTCTTTAGCAATTGGTTCTTTACAAGCATAGCCACAAAATGAAGTTGTTAGGACCAAAATGAAAGCTGCATTCTCTTTGCGTTTTTTAAGTAAATGTCAAAGGTTTCATGTCATGTTATCTATATAATGTCTAAAGTTTCATAGCCAGGTGGCAAGCAAACATATTGCCGTTTATGATTTTTATTTATTATATTGAATTTTATTTTTACAGCATAAATCTAAACTATAACTATACTGAACTAAATGAAAATCAATCGTTCATGCAATTTGTCTAACCCTGAGTGATCGTAGATGAGAAAGCGTCTTCCGAACTACCTCATTCATCCAAAAGAGATATTTCTATAATTTGTATGACTCCTGCAAATTTAACTCTATCTATACTCGCCCGCTATTTATTAACGTTCTTGCCACCAGCTGCAAAATGGACACTCGTGTGGAAGCTCTAATGAATAACACTCGAGTAACTATATCTTGAATCCTTATCACATAAACAGATGGGCAAATATCATAAGTATTTTACATTGTTTTAGATTTCAATCTTGTAAGAATACCAAAAGATGGTTCTTTGATGTCCTTTGTAAATGTAGAAAGGACACCAGGTAGTCATTCTAAAGGACTATTATTTAGGAATTAGCCAATGCTTCTTTAATTTTAGTTTACCTGTTCAATTTTTTCGAGACACAAATGTCCTGAGTTATTCTGAAATTAAGATTTTTAGTTCAAATTTTCAGGAAAAAATAAGTATTGGCTAATTTCTAAATAACCTTCCTAAAAATAGTTGTTTGTGCACTTCACCAAATGTGGATAGTCCACGTTGATGGATCTGGAAGTGACTTCAGGCCCAACACTTGAAAAACACTAAGCTGTTCTGGACTGAAGAGGAGGCCCAAATCAACCTCAGTTGCCCATCTAATTTTATGAAATATTTTCAAATGCAGTGTTGGTCCCAAATGCACACGCAAGTATACGTGGTCGTACAAATAATATAATGTTAAATCGAGTGTCGAACCCATAGAGACTTGTGTAAACTACTCGCTAAATCACTATAATTGTTATTTAATTAAGCCACAATAGAAATCCAATAAATGTAACTATGCTATATTATGATCCTCAAAAATAACTAATTATCAAGTACGAGTTGATTGTTGTGTATTCAGTAGAGACAAGTATTCCAGGGTTGTAATCAATTCACCACTAGTATTGTACTCTAATTAACTCTCTCTTTCATATAATTCACTCATGGTTTGCTAATTAATCGATAAATGCTCTCATAACCTTCTCCTGAAACACTACTCGCCTATTCTCNACACAGAATTGAAGAAACAACCATATATTGAGTGAACTATAATCAAGGTTAAGTTAATGTCGAATAACAATATTCATGGCTAAACCACAACCCCAGAACAATGGGTGTTTAGCCACTCATGCTAAAATCAAACAATTGCATAAGTGTTGAATTAATTGTAAATACTAGAAAAAAATGAAGAAAATTGATAATCCTTCGCTCCCTAGCAACTCCGTGTGTATATTCTCTCCAAAGTGGCATGAATCCTTCAAAAATAAGCTTAGACTTGCTTTTATACGTGTTGGGTAGGGTTAGGGCCGAAATAACTATGTCCCGGGCAAAACAGGAAAAACCCATGTCACTGGCGCCCTGTCCAGCGACGGGCGCCCACCAGGGCGCTGCCCTTGAAAACCTTTCTGCCTCCAGCACCACAGGTGGCGCCCAAGCCTGCCTGTGGCGCCCAAAAATTCCGGTTTCGTCCGTTTTGGCTCTAATTTCGCGCATTTCGCCCTCAATTGATCTCGAATCATTCTGAAACATAAAAACACTTCAAATTAGTATAAATCATCACATTTAACATCTAAAACTCACGAAACAAAAGTAAAATATGAGGCGATATACATAGAAATATATACACTTTAAGCTAAATATTAACACCCCACACTTAGACTCTTGCTCGTCCTCAAGCAATGGGACAATCTACTACCCTGCAATGCGTACAAAGTTCATTATCAAGGAGTATTTTACTTTTCAATCACACACCTTACCCCTTGACTATGATCGATACCGGCAATCAAGTATGAACATACAAAATTTCACATTCTTCCCCTTTTTTAAACATGCCCAAGTATAACAATTTAAACCAACAACCTATTTGCAACCACCCAACCTCAAGAGTCAACTTGCAACCACTAAGCCCTCTCAATTCACGCACCTACCCAACAAGAAAGTTTACAACATTACTAATCTTTCATGAGATCATGTGCCCTTACCAACAAACAAAAGAGTGAATATAACTAGTCTCCACATTCAAATATGCCTTTGAACATAATTTAAGGACATCACACAATTGAACAAATTCACTCACTCTCACAAAGAATTCATATGCATCTCATGATCGTACCATAAGCTTGCCCTTAGTGTAGATCTCCACTAACTCAAGTTAGCCAAATCTAGAATCAATTAGGACTTTTAAGGTTGTAATGTAGGCTAAGGCACGGGTAGGATATATTTAGGAATAGTGACTAACCCTCCTAAGCACTTTAATACACTACCTTCACATTTCACACATATTCCTCTCAACCAATTCGCTTGCCACAATTCATATTCAACATAGCCTTTTTATTCAATTAAGCACTTCTATATTTCCACTAGCACAAATTAATAAAAATTGGAGGTTTGTATCTTTTTGTACATACTTTTACTATCAGTTTTTTTTCTATACACACTCCATACATGAAAATTCAATGGCTAGTGACTTTTGAATACAATTTTTTTTAGTGCACTAAAAGGCCTTTCCATGACTCCACTCAAAAACTAATCCCCATTGTCTCACTTTACTTCTTTTAGCGGCTAAGTGCCTTAGGAGGAAAAGGTGCAAAAATCTCAATTTAAGAACAAAATAGGGGTACGGCTTGTAATATGGGTACCAAAGAAAAGGTCTAAAGGCTCAAAGGGGCTAGCAATGGAAAATTTAATTTTCATGTGACAAGTACATCCATGATCAAGCAAGAAAATGCCTACGTCATCTCCTAGACTAGCATAACCTACAATTGCGCTTCGATTAACACACAGGANTAACTACTCTAAAAAAAAAAATTTTAAAGTGCCCGGTTCGAGCTACACCCTTGGAAAAGAACCGGTGCCCAAAGAAAAACCAAGGGATACTACCTACCTATCCTAAGAAAAAAATAAGAAATATTTTTGGTATTTTTAAATCGGACTTTATCCCTTAAGAAAATTGTCCAACAGATCCATCGTCGGGAAACGCCCGAGTTTTTTCTATATATATATATTATTTTATTTTGAACTAAATGAATTTAAAAATTAACTAAAACGAAAAATACTGAAAATGCGACTAACTACTAAAACAGAACATAATTAATGCTAAAAAAAAATTCTAACTATACAGTTATACAACAACATCACAAGTAGCATACTTCCCACCCCACACTTAAAGCATGCATAGTCCCGATGCATATGAAAATTAACAAAACACAGTAGGGTGAAAAGAAATGCTCCCTGTCAATCGGAAGTCTCTAGAGTAGCAGCTGCATGCTCATCATCGTCAGGGCCTAGAGGAACTGTTGCCCGGGGTCCAGTAACCTCTTCACTCCCCTCATCTTCTATGTCAGAGCCGCGTACGGTGTTCACATCCTCAGAAGAATGAACAGGGCTGTCAGGTGCAATCCCCAACATTTCTTTGGCAGAACTGGATAACTCACTGCGCAATTCCATACGCTCCACATCCATAGCACCTGCTTTACACATCAAAAAGTTCAGAGTTTTATAAATGTACTTGCTGAAGCTTTCGTCCCTTTCATAGCGTGCAGCTGGCGTGAGATTGGATGTTGGCTCCAGTAGTATAGTAATGTCCATAAGCCCGGGTGAAGGCTCCACCACTTCATCATACCCTGGGTACTCAGGCACCCTAAGGTCTAGCATATACTTAGTGAGCAAGTTTCCAAAGAAAAACCGCCTGATCTGCCGCCAAAACCTCGTACGTGTCATCTCACCCAACATCAATTCACCCACATTTATGGGTCGGCCTGTCATCAAAAAATAAATGACACATACCCGAGCACGAGTGCAGTCACTGATATGCTCGGCAGGTATGAGGCGTGATTGTACAAAATTTTGCCACACCTTGGCAGTCTTGTTAAAGTCTGACCGGACCATATGAAGATGAAGAGTGTTGTGCTGTTTGATCCACTTGGCAGTCGAGTCGACGCCACACAAAGTGTGACATATCAATTTGTATTTGGGGCTCTTGACAAATTTTTTAAGCCTCGTTGGGTCAACATCTTCAACCCCCAAGTATTTGCAAATGTCTGTCCGCTGCATTTTAATCTCAATACCCCGTACACTTGAATTAGCATGCCCATCGTGCCAATTGGCATAAAGTTCCCGGATCATACTCAAATTTGCCTTGCCGGGACATGTCAATAGCTTCTCCATGTGCCTTGCACAGAGTTGGCTCATTACCTCAGGAAAGTTCCGCTCCAAGGCTTTAGTGTTGATCCCTACCTCGGAGATATAACGTCCCTTTGGCACAAAGTCCCTGTGCCATGCAACTTCCGCATCATCTACCAAGTCCAACCGGGGTCGGGGTCTCAAAGGTGCAGGGTGTGAGCTTTCGGCCAATTGCTTTCCTTTGGCTAGGCGGGAGGGGCCATCTCCTTGCTTTCTTTTCTTGGTGGACGGAGAGGTGGAGGAGGATTTGCCAATGTTTTTGCCCTTGGTTGTACTATCACGAGCCATGCGAAATCCTGCAACACCATGAAAACAAGTACATGAGACTTGATAAACATTGTACCTAAGGTTGTGGTGCCCGTCAGGACCGCACACTTAAAACCAAAGGTGTAATTAACACTTCCTTTCATGATTTTGGGAATTAGGGCTCATGAGGGATGGGAATTACCATTGATACTACACTAAAAACATAAAAGAAGAAGAAAAAGAAGAATAAAAGCATACATGGAGATTGAAGAAAGTAAAACAAGATGAAAATTAAAAATTTTTGGGTGAGGGGGGTGGGAATTCGCGGGTAGAGAGAGAGAGAGAGGAAGGAGGAGAGTGTTTGTGTTCTTTTTTTGGGTATGGGTATTTGGATAGAAGATGGGTTATATTGTTAGTGTGGATGGATAATTGGGCTGGGTTTAATGGGTATGGGTAATTAGAAAATAATAATGCAAAGAACAAAAAAAAAATTTAAAAAAAAAATCGGACCCCCCAGCCAACGCCCATCACTGGGGAGGGGGGTGTAATTCTTCACTGTTTCCAGCGCCCCCAGCGGCGCCTGGCACTGACCAGGGCGCTGGGGGTAGTAAAAAAATAATTTTTTTTTAAAATAGAACACCCGATCCCCCTAGCTTTTTTTAAATACTCAATTACCTGTCCTACGACATTGTATCTACCAATTCTTAGCCTACAAGAAAAAAAAAATGCAAAATCTATCTATTCTTACTACAAAAAATTTAAGAAGTTAACTCCGAAAGCGATTAAATATTGGGTTGCCTCCCAACAAGCGCCTGATTTAACGTCGCGGCACGACGCAAAATCTCGCCTCACTAATCAGCGAGCATGACCTTGGTCTTCTCACGATTTATGGTACCACCCCAATAGTGCTTGACTCTATGTCCATTCACCAAAAATTTCCTTTCACCGTGTATAGCTCGCAACTCAAGTGCACCATATGGAGTGACTCTCACTACCTCAAACGGGCCTGACCATCTCGATTTCAGCTTTCCAGGAAACAATCTCAGCTTAGAATTGAATAATAATACATGTTGGCCTGGCTCAAATTGACGCGGCTTAATATGCTTGTCATGCCATCTCTTGGTCTTTTCTTTGTAAATTTTGGCATTTTCATACGAGTGCAACCTGAACTCATCTAATTCATCCAACTGCAGCAATCTTTTCTCACCCGCGACTTCAAGGTTCATGTTTAGCTTCTTGATGGCCCAATATGCTTTATGTTCAAGCTCAACGGGAAAGTGACAGTCTTTCCCATAGACCAGCTTGTACGGTGATGCCCCAATTGGTGTTTTGTAAGCTGTTCTATATGCCCATAAGGCATCATCTAACTTTGCAGCCCAATCTTTCCTGTTCACACTAACCGTTTTCTCTAATATTTGCTTTATTTCTCTGTTGGATACCTCTGCTTGTCCACTTGTTTGAGGGTGATATGTTGTTACAACTCGATGATAGACTCCATATTTAGCTAAAAGGTTATTCAATAACCGATTGCAAAAGTGGGTTCCTTCATCACTAATAAAGGGACGTGGAGTACCAAATCTTGAGAATATATTCTTCTTCACAAACGCAGCGACAACCATGGCATCATTCGTCGGCAATGCAATTTCCTCCACCCATTTCGACACGTAGTCAACTGCCAGCAAAATGTACTTATTTCCCCTGGACGATGGGAATGGACCCACAAAAACTTGGTGGTCCCAAACGCACACACAAGTGTACGTGGTCGTACAAGTAATATAATGTTAAATCAAGTGTCGAACCCACAGAGACTTGTGTAAACTACCCGCTAAATCACTATAATTGTTATTTAATCAAGCCACAATAGAGATCCAATAATGTAACTATTCTATACTACGATCCTAAAAAATAACTAATTATCAAGTACAAGTTGATTGTTGTGTATTCAGTAGAGACAAGTATTCCAGGGTTGTGATCAATTCACCACTCATATTGTACTCTAATTAACTCTCCCTTTCATATAATTCACTCATGGTTGCTAATTAATCGATAAATGCTCTCATAGCCTTCTCCCGAAGCACTACTCGCTTATTCTCAATATATTAACGCCTATATTCCTATGAAATTAATCTATTAGAACGCACTAAGATTACGATATTTAATTAAGCACGGTGACTAGGTATATTCCTATCCTAACCACAAATCCGCTCCCCTGAAGGGTTAAGATCACGCTCTCTTCAATTCTTCTCTAATCTATATACGACATTCCCAAGTATAACATAGATAGTATATAGAACCTAACTGCTGGCAAGACAATTAAGCAATTAAATACAGAATTGAAGAAACAACCATATATTGGGTGAACTATAATCAAGGTTAAGTTAATGTCGAATAACAATATTTATGGCTAAACCACAACACCAGAACAATGGGTGTTTAGCCACTCATGCTAAAATCAAACAATTGCATAAGTGTTGAATTAATTGTAAATACTAGAAAAAAATACAGAAAATTGATAATCCTTCGCTCCCTAGCAATTCCGTGTGTATATTCACTCCAAAGTGGCATGAATCCTTCAAAAATAAGCTTAGACTTGCTTTTATACGTGTTGGGTAGGGTTAGGGCCGAAATAACCATGTCCCGGGCAAAACAGGAAAAAACCACACCACCGGCGCCTTGGCCAGCGCCGAGCGCCCACCAGCGCGCAACCCTTGAAAACCTTTCTTCCTCCAGCGCCACAGGTGGCGCCCAGCCCTGCCTGTGGCGCCCAAAATCCCAAAAATCTCGGTTTCGTCCGTTTTGGCTCTAATTTCGCGCGTTTCGCCCTCAATTGATCCTGAATCATTCCTAAACATAAAAACACTTCAAATTAGTGTAAATCATCACATTTAACATCTAAAACTCACGAAACAAAAGTAAAATATGAGGCGATATACATAAAAATGTATACACTTTAAGCTAAATATCATGTAGCAACACCATTTACAAAATTTAATTGGCAATACCAAATTTATTTTGAGGAATTTTCAGAAAGCACTATTGTTTAGTGCCTATTAACTTCATATAGCTATCATATATATAATTACTTCCTATAGCTACTATTCAGTTGTTACGGTAGTTGTTTGTTGTATTCGCACTGCTATATTCATGAATACAACAGCAAAAAACACCTAAAAATCAGGGTAGTCCAGCTATACGCGCATGTATTCACATGTATTCACCCCATATATTCATGAATACAGCAGCAAAAAGTACCTAAAATCAGGGCAGTCCAGTTGTACGTGCATGTATTCACATGTATTCCCGCTACTGTTTTCATTAATACAACAATAAAAATCGCCTAAAATCAAGGCAGTCCAGTTGTACGCATATGTATTCACGCCATGTATTCATGAATACAACAACAAAAAACGCCTAAAATAAGGCATTCCAGCTGTACGGTATGCATTCATGAATACAGTAGCGACAATCACCTTAAAATAGGTATGTCCAGTTGTCTAAGAGAGGAAAAACATAAATAGCGTATTTCATGCCTCAATGATAGTATATACCATAAATACTTATTTTGCTATAAAATATAAAAGGTAACTATAAAAAATAATATTTTAAAATAATTCTGGTTTATAATAAATATGATGTATATCTTTATTATATGAGGTAAAATTTTCGTTTATTTTCTCCTAAATGGATGAGAGAACCCCATCTAGGTTGAAATCAAAGATCTCCTTGTTCTTAATTTTGTTCACAATCGCCTCATAAATTTTGAAAATTAGACATTCAACCTCCTCAACTAATTTGGTGATTCAGTTGAATAACATGTACTCTAATTTACTTGTAAATTTGATAAATAAAAGAACAAATATTATTTTCCTTCTCCTTTCTTAAGTTTTGGCTCTTGGAAATCAACCAAAATAACCTAACTATATTTGGGGGGCGGATATATACGGTTTTTATGGTGCACGCGAAACCATGATCTTTCTATCAAACTAAATATATTATGTATATATGAAGTATTTTTATAAAATTGATCTAATATTATAATGGGCCTCCATATTCCAAAAATGTTGAACGGTGCACTTAATTGAATGATGAGTTAGGTATATATCCAAAGGAATATAGATCGATTCTCACTTAGTACTTCTTTTTTCTCGCTTTTCTGGTGGCGCGCTCATATTCTAGAAATTCTAGATCCGCCTCTAACTTTATTATTATTATTATTATTATTATTATTATTATTATTATTATTATTATTATTATTATTATTATTATTATTATTATTATTATTATTATTATTATTATTATTATTATTATTATTATTATTATTATTATATATTTGAATCATTTTGATTTTCTTCCTTAAACCCTCAAAATATTCGTGGCCAAACTTTTTTCTACACTCAAGTTTGATTTTTAGTTGTTTTTATCGATAAGTACTTATTTAGCAAATTTTATTTTAATTTGAAAAAGTCTTTTAGGATTACGGCTCACTAGAAAAACATGCCTCAACATCTCCAAATTGTTGGGTGTACGCCTCTTTAGATTTTCGCCCTCCATCTTCGCTTTTGGGCATCTTTTGTGTGTCTCGCCTCAGGGCTCACCCCGAGACTCGCCCCAAAAACGCCTTTTAAAACACTACTAATAACTAGTATCAATTGTCAATAATAATTAGTAGCGAACATAGAGTACAAAAGTAGCTTTCTTAAACCTAAAGTTAGGTGTTTGTTTTATTCATGTAGCTCAAGTTACCCTACAAGTTGGTGTTTTAGTAGCATTATTATATTGTTTGAACCATATGATTAGCTCAAAGTTATTTAATAGAATGATTTGGTTGGTATGAATTTAAATTTTAAAAATGAATCCCTTGCTCAAGCTTAGTCAACAACAGCATTAATTTTTATCTACGTCGGATAACAACCTTGCTATTTTAAGAAAGACTAAATAAATTAAATAACAAGTTATAAATGATTGTCGCACAAAAAATTACAAACTATAATAATAGATCTACGAACGGTTGAGTTTGAGTATTTTTGTTTTTCAATTAAAAATGAATGACTTCATGTATGTGTCACGTGAAATTATTTTCTGTTTTATATCTTAACAACTGGATTATAAGCATACAAGTTGGTACAATTGCATCTTCAAAAGATTTACTTTAATCTTAGACAAAGTGTTTATGAGTCCTAAAAATGTGTTTTTTTTCTTCTAAAAAATGCGTACATTAATCATTAACACTTAGTAAAGGAAGCTAATTTTTATTCTACATAAAATTATGGTTATTCAGTTCTAATCGAGATACAATCAAACCTCTATATAACAACTTTATTTGTTCCGAATATTTTTGGATACTATATCGAAGTGTTGTTATAAAGAACATATATTATAATATAACATAAAAATTGATTCCGAAAAAATTTAATTTTTATAGAAAAGTATTATTAAATAGATATGTTGTTACATAGAAGTCGGACTGTATCACCGAAACTATTGAAATATCAAAATTGTGACAGCAAGGTGGTCATTCTTTGCAACTAGGCCCTCAACTATGGGTGGAATTACCTTTGTCCCAAGGGAGTCAATTGACACCATTTTGTCAAAAAATTATATTTTGCGTATAGGTTGTTACTGTTCGTTGTCACTGTTTTTTTCCATCTTTTATTTATTCGAGGATCTATTAAAAATAATATTTTTGCCCTCCTAAGATACGGGTAAGATTTGTGTACACATTACTTTTTCCAAACTCAACTTATTGAAATTCATTGGGTTGTTGTTGTTGTTGTTGTAAACAGAAATTTTTTTATGTATAAATAAATTATATGTCAAATCTTGTAATTTCTTAATCTGCTTACTTCTTTATATTTTGAATTTACCAGTGAAACTCTTGACTTTGTCATTACCTCCAACATAGAAATTGAAATTGAAATTACCTCAGTTTGTGGATCGCGATCTCACATACTAATCCCTATAAGTGCCCATAGTAGACCAGTTGCGCTACCTAAACCAATCATTATATTGGTCCCTAGGCCTCATTGCTAGAATAGCTCGGCTTCAAAACCGTAGGTGGAGCTTCCGTCTCATACGGCTCCTCTAAGGATGGAGGTAGGATCATTTCGAGATCTTCAAACACATTCGAGGGTTCAATGTTACTATTGTAACTTTGGCCAACACACAAAATGAGACTTTACCATCGTAAAGTGGCTTTTTGCTGATTGGAATCCAAGTTACTGTAGTTGACCAATACACTAACATAACTATTAACTAATTAAATGACTTGGTATATTTGATTAAGATGTGATAATTGAAATTTGTTGCATCTTTTTAAGCTTAATTATTAGGCTTGAGAAATAAATTGTGACAGTAAAAGGTCAACCACCCTTCTTGGACAAAAGATTTGAAAGTGACTATAACAGTTTAACAATTTTGAAAAGTTCAAACATCAATTTTCTTGCACTCATTTGCGTACGTTCTGAATCTTTAATCTAGATTCCTGTTTTAGGGTCCCATTTGTTTTTCAGTTTAAATTTTTTGAAGATAAATATTTTTCAATAAAAAATTAAATTTTTTATAGGATTATGGTTAGCGGTCTTGGGTTTTAAATGTCCGTTCTCCTTATATAAGAAATTAGAAATTAATTTAAGTTATAATCATGAAACTCAAAAGGAATGACAAAGTCCTTCGAATGCCATCTTTATAATAGAGATTATCACTAATTAAAATTTTAAGCTATACATGATTTTACTAGTGCATTATTTACAAAAAAGATTATTTATATAGAATTTAATTGACAGTATAATACGTAGGAGGACCTTTGTCTTAAGTTATTCACATGACAAAACCTAGAGATGCCAATAGTTTAATTATTTGCCACCGACAGAAATAAATAGTAAAAGATTAAAAAAAATGGTAAGGACATGGAAATAAATATAATTTTTTTTAAGGCTTATTTAATTAATTTTCATAGAAAAACAAATAATTGATGTAACAACTGTCAACTCAAGATCTAACGTCATTGGCTTTCTACTAACAACGTAAATAGAAAATACTTCGTCCTCTTCAACTTATTACATGACACTGTTTTTATTTTAAAATGCGTCAAAATAATTACAATAAAATAATAACAACTCCGTAAAGTTTTCTATTAACTAATATTATTTTAAAATTTTGAACTCTAATGTGATAAGTTCTCCATTAAAATAAATTTCAACTATTATATTAAAATTTTCTTTCAAGTCAAATAGTATACATAAATCAAAATCATTTTAAATTTCTTGTCTAATGTAATATAAATCTTTAATACTATATGTTTTCTTATTATCTTGTTGTTATTACTGCTTGTTTTCTTATTATCTTATTATTGTTACTGCTTGTTTTCGTATAATCTTATTGTTGTTACTGTTTGTTTTCTTATTATCTTGCTATTGTTATTACTGGTTGTTACTACTTTGCCTTTTCTTTCCTTGAGTCGGGAGTCTATCAGAAACAACCTCTCTACCCTCAATGTAGGCGTAAGGTCTGCAAACACACTACCTTCCCAGATCCCACCCGGAAGAGTACACTGAGTTTGTTGTTATTGTTAAGTCTAATCTAATATAATCACATAAATTTAAGGGAAAATGGGCGATAAATTATGGGTGTATTTGATACGACGGAAAATATTTTCTGGAAATTATTTTTCTATTTTTCACCTTTGGTTGCACAATGTACTTTGGAAAATGTGTTTCTACATATCACATTTTTCTTAAATTGGAGAAAAATAACTTCCCTAGAAAAAGTTAGGAAAATATTTTCCGAAAACTCTACATACTCTCACATCTAATTCCAACCCTCTCCCCCTTCTCTTGCCTATCCCGCACCCCTCTCAATTTTTTTTAATTTTTTTTTTCGATTTCAGTTTTTTCTCGTCACCGCCCACCCCCATCCCCCCACGCAATTATTTTTTTCTTTTTTTTTTTTGTATTTTTCAATTTTCTGCACTTCCCTCTCCCCCTGGATTTTTTTTTGTATGTTCAATTTTCTATTTTCTGTTTTTTCGTTTTTCTGCACCATCCACCCCCCACCCTGCGGCAAAAAAAAATTTCTAAAATATTTCATTGCTGGTTTTTTCATTTTTTCGGTTTACGGGTTCAAAATTTTACGAGTTCCACAGTTCTGAGTTTAGAGGTTTATGGTTTGGAAGTTTGCGGGTTTAAAAATTATAGAGTTTACAAATTTTTGCGGATTCGAAAATTTAGCGGTTCAAAATTTTATAATATATATAGGTTAGAAAGGTTGTTGGTCGGAAGTTTATGGGTTCATGTTTATTTTATCTAAATTATTTATGAATATTCTTGAGAAGTTATTTTTCTTAATTTGCGTATCAAACACCGAAAAATGAATAAGATTACTATTTGTTTTTCAAAAAAGTATTTTCTTGAAAAACACTTTTTATGGAAAATATTTTCCGTTATACCAAACACACCCTATATATTCACTTCGTTTCTAACTCAAATTAGCTAGGATTAATTTTGTGGTAATTTTGTAATAATTTTGTATTATTTAAAAAAGAAGAAAAATCCTACACATTAAATCAAATGGCAGCCTCGCAATAGGCCACTTAGCAATTCATAACAAAGTTAGTTAAGTTACATAATAATTAGTTTTTTTTTGAATTTAAATTTTAAAATTTAAATTATGCATTATATATGTTATTAATAATTAATTAATTTTTTTGAATTTGAATTTAAACATACTTAACTATTAATTTTTTATGAAAATAATAATTTTTAATATATTTAAAATTATTTTTAGTTTGTGCTCAATGCCATATTTCAGTCTGACACTTAAAATTATCTTGTTATTATAGAAACTTAAATCTTAAGAGCGCGCAAAATAGCCGACACACCAAGAATGGACAGACAGCGCACGTTGTACTGCAATTTATAGACAGGGGATAAAACCGTCATTATAACTAACCTTCAGGTCCTTTCTCGTCTTTTGCCACTTCCCCTTTCCCTTCACCTCCATTTCCTCACTCACTCACTCTTAACACTTACTCTCTCCTTCTGCAACTCCTCTCTCTCTCTCTCTCTCACACACACTCTCTCTTACTCAAAATGAGTTCTCGAACCGGGTCGCACCAGCTCAGCAACGGGTTAATTGTATCGGGTCGACCCGAGCAGCTGAAGGAACGTCAGCCCACAATGGCCTCCCGCGCCGTACCGTACACTGGTGGCGACGTCAAGAAGTCCGGCGAGCTGGGGAAAATGTACGGCGTCGGTCCTCCTGGCCCACCACCAACTCTTCTCAAACCCTCATCAAGGTCCTCATCTTCACAGCACAACAACAGCGGACCTGTTAGATCCGGCCCGAATTCCGGCCCTATGGTCCATAAACCCGGAAGCTCCGGCCCGATTAGGAAATCATCATCGTCTTCCTCTGGTCAGCTTATGACCCCGATTCAACCTACAGGCCTCATTACATCTGGCCCGTTGAGTTCTAATGCGGGCCGGCGATCCGGCCCCCTCGAGCCCACCGGTTCGTTTAAGAAAGTTGTGCACGGTTCTGCTGTTACGAGCTTGGGAGATGAGATAAAGCTAGGATTCAGGGTTTCAAGGGTGGCAATGTGGGTGTTTTTAGTGGTAGTGTTGATGGGTTTGGTGGTGGGTGCATTTCTAATGGTGGCGGTGAAAAAGGCGATGATTCTCGTGGCGGTAGCGGGTGTTTTAGCTCCAATGGTGGTGATTTTACTGTGGAATTTTGGGTATAAGGAAAGAGGGTTGTTGGGTTTTTTGAAAAGATATCCTGATGCTGAGCTTAGAGGTGCCATTGATGGTCAATATGTCAAGGTCACTGGGGTAATTTCGCACACATTTACTAGCTTTGCTTATATCAGTTCTTAAATTTTCATTCTTAATATTGAGTGTGATGTGATGAGGTTGATGTTTCTAATTCTTGTTTTTAGTTATAATTTTGTCATTAAGTGGTAGTTAATACTCCCTCCATCCTAATTTAAGTGGGGGTGTTTGATTGGATACATATTCAATAGAGAAGAAATACTTTTGAAACTTATGGTCTAAAATAAGCCAAATATTTCTGTAGCTATAAATCATATTATTAAGAATAAAGCTAGAAATGTGTCACTCTTTTCAGAACAGACTAAAAAGGAAAGAGTGTCACAATAACCGGGACGGAGGGAGTAGTTTAGTAGGATGCTACTGATGCTAGTTTTGAGACTGTCAGTTTACCATTTGGTCCTTGGAGGTATAGGTTATGTTCTGGAATGAGATTCTGCCTGCGCAAACATTTGGTGTGCTTTGATTACGTGATGATGATAGTTTCAATTAGAGGTAGATCCATGATTTAAGACTGTCATTCACCATCCTGTCTTTGGAGGTAAAGTTTGCTATGTTCTGGAGTGAGATTTTGTTTATGAGGATCTTTATTGTGTTACTGATTTTGCGTTATAGATAACTTGGCTGTATTAGTTCAGCTTGAAGTAATCCAGGTTCTACTTAAGGAAGAGTTAAAGCACATACCTTTAATTTGTGGGTTCTCAGTCTTGGCTGCTGAGGCCTGAGTAATGGATACTGAAAGGGGTCGTTTGGTTATTGGGATAGGGATAAAATTTGGAATTACATTTATCTAATGCTTGGTTATGGTTATTAGGCTATTAGGTAATATCTCTATCAGTTTTATACCAAAACTTGGTATTAGCTGTCCTACATTGGATGTGGGATAATAACCCCTAATCCTGGATAAACCTTTATATGTCCTAAATTAAAAATTTGTGCGAGAGGTCTCAGTTCGATTCTCGGAACGCCCCCAATTATCTGTTATCAATTAATATTTGCACACAAGGTTGTGACCTAGTGGTCAATGACGTGGGTTGAGAACCATGAGGTCTCCGGTTCAAATCCCAACAGAGGCAGAACACTTTATGATTTCTTCTCATCTGTCCAAATCTTGGTGGACAGAGTTACATGGTACCGTTGTTGGTGGGAGGTAGCAGGTATCCCATAGAATTAATCAAGATGCACACAAGCTGGCCAGGATACCGCGAATATAAAAATTTATAAAATTATGGATTAGCATTTAATTAACTAAAGGTAAAAAAAATCAAGTCATTCATTATTACATAACAATCATAGGTCATTTAATCAAATAAAAATTGAGTTAAATTACACTGTTGATTAAAAATATAAGTTATTTTTCAACAAAAACAATGTACCGGTCTGTTCCGTATCCTAAAAGTTTATGTGATGTCGAAACTGACTTTTATATCCACACCCGTGACGATATAGGCACCTGTACCTAAGCATAGTTTGTGTTGTTTCACTGGATTTATGGATTCATAAAGTTTCCTACATATTCAAGAGCATTTGGAAGAAAACCATACAAAAAGTTACCTCATATTAATGTTTGTTTTGAATATGTTATAACATGCTGTTTGGTTGTAGTCAGACATCCAAGTTTCCACATTTAGATTTCTTTCATTCCGAGAATAATATTATGAATATAAAATATTGTTTTGTGTGTAGGTTGTCACTTGTGGAAGTATCCCACTTGAAACTTCCTTTCAGCAGATACCAAGATGTGTATATGCTTCTACGGAATTGTATGAATACAAAGGTTGGGGCGGTAAATCTGCACATCCTAGCCACCGTTGCTTCTCATGGGGACGCAGGCATTCGGAGGTTAGTTTGCATTTATTTACTATTTGAGCATTTCCAGCCTTGCTTGGCAAAAATGAATTGGTATCGCTCATCTCGGAATTTTATCTCAAGTATCACATTATTCTTTTATAACACAGTTGCAAAAATAGACTTGATGTTGGTCCTTGTATCAATTTGTCCCCATGAGAATTTAGTAATGCTTCCAAGTTATTCCAAAGTATTTGTACTCTTATAACGTAGGAACTTGAATACAGTTGTATTAAGCTTTAGGAGCTGAAAGGTTGGGAGCCGGGGCATGTGGGGCCCATGGACTGTCAATGTTCAAGGTTGAAAAACTAACATAACATGTTAATCTCTGCAAGTTCATAGAATATATTTAAAGGCCTGACCAACATCATATGCTAACTATTAGACTTGAATATCAGAAGCTTCATCATATGCTAACTCTTCTACTTAGGCTTCGGCGGCTGGTTAGCTTTTGGCCTTTTGCATGGTTGTTGACATGACTATTGCTGTAGTGTTAGTGATAGTTAATCCTTGTGATTCTGTATTGGCCTAACTCCTAATCGTTTGTGCAAAAACTCCAATCGAAGATTCATGGTTGCTTTTATCTCTTGAAAACAGAAATATGTAGCTGATTTCTATATCTCAGACTTCCAGTCTGGATTAAGAGCTATGGTGAAGGCAGGTTATGGAGCGAAAGTTGCCCCATTTGTCAAGCCGACAACAGTTATTGATGTAACAAAGAGTAACAAAGAGTTGTCTCCCAACTTCCTGCGCTGGCTTACTGATCGGAGCCTCTCAAGTGATGACCGCATAATGCGCCTCAAAGAAGGGTAAGCTGTGGATTTATCTGTTCAATTCACGGACTTGACAGATGATTTCCCGCATGGGCTTTCATATTTGTGTGCCTCTATTATAAATTTTTTGACAACCTTCCAAGTCTTGGCTCATTCTTTGTGGTTGCTCCTAATGACAGCTACATCAAAGAAGGGAGCACTGTAAGCGTCATGGGTGTTGTAAGGCGCCATGAGAATGTCCTAATGATTGTTCCACCAGCGGAGCCTATTTCAACAGGCTGTCAGTGGACTCGCTGTCTTCTCCCTACTTACATTGAAGGTCTCATCTTGACGTGTGATGACAATCAGAATTCAGATGTGATCCCTGTATAGGTTTGCTCATATAGTTTCAACTTTGATTTCTGATGAGCCATGACGTCACAATAGAGTGATCAGATGGCAATATGGGGACAGCAAAACCTCCTTGGTTGTCCCAGTGCAAAAATTCAACTGTAACACCAGGGGACATGAGCAGGGAAAGCTGAAGATCGTAGATGTCTGAAGTTAGTTTTCCCACGTTGAGGAGGAAAAAGCGTTCTACCTTAAGCAGCTAGTCGTGTTGTTATCGTGCATATTTCATTTCTGGTTTGGTTTTAGATACTACTATGTACATAAACTATCAATGTATTTATGTATGTTCATATTTTGGCTTTAGCTTTCATTTCATATGCACATTCGGCTGTGGATCTCCTCTGTAAAATAATGAGTTCTATATCATTATAAGCATTAAGCTTCTCTTGTAATTGTATCAGTAATATTAATCTCTTCATTTCATTAGCTCCATGACTCAACCATCAGCAGTTAATAAAGAGTTTGTTTCACTTTCTGTTCTACTGCCTTTTTCCATCTTGTGTCGAGGGTTTAGCGGAAACAATTCTCTACCCCACAGTGTAGGGGTAAGGTCTGCGTACACACTATTCTTTCCAGACTTCACTTGTGGTGTTATAGTGGGTTGTTGTTTTTGTTCTGCTGCCTTGCCTACGTCGATGCTTTCAGTGGTCTCAGCCAATGGCAGAGAGGGTTTGATTTAGTACTAGCACCAACAGACGATGTCTAGAGAAGGTAGTAATTTATTAAATGCATTGAAGTAACAGTAAAGGGTAAATGGTATAGCACTCTACCCCAGTTTTCACGTGTTCGTGTAAAGCAATATATCAGACATTTTACTAATGAGAAAAAGTAAACACTATCATTTGCTCACAAAGGCAAATATCAGAAGCGAATGCTTTAGAATATTCTATTCTTCAACAACACATGCATGTCCTCCGAGAGTGACACAAGGGAACTAAAACCAGAATGAGAGGCACCACGATCAAGAGGTTAAAGTCTGGAAGGCATTCCTCCAGCAACAACCAGAGTTTCTCCGGTTACATAAGCAGCATCATCAGAAGCCAAATACGCAACAGCTGCGGCCATATCTTGTGTTGTTCCAAGCCTATTGAGTAATGTCCTGCCCTCAATCTCCCTCCTCTATACACAATCAGCAATTGGTTAACAAAATAAACAATGAATATTCATCTTGTCTTATCATTGAGTAAGAGATTTAAATTAACAAGAACTTACCACATGTTCATTCTGTGTAATGAAATCAGCAAAGTGAGTAGGTACAAAACCCGGTGCTACACAGTTAACACGAGTATCCGGACTCATTTCAGATGCTAGAGCCTGGTATTCCACACAAGACAATAAGAAGAAAGCTAATACGATATAGTTACTTATGTGCCAGGTATGCCAACTTAAAAGTTAGTACCTTAGTAAGTCCAAGAAGCGCCGTTTTTGTCACCCCATACATACCCATGGAAGCTGGTGGTGAGTAACCAGAAATTGAGGAAATTAGAACAACTGACGAACCCTTCTTAAGGTAAGGCGCTGCGTCCTATATAAGCGGTAGAAAGAGCAGAATAATATGCGCAATGGCCAAAACATGAAAAAGTAAGCATTTGGACAGAGGAATTTGAAATAAATGGAAAGATGTGATAGAGAACAAATAGTTAGTGTCCTTGTATTCGATAAATGTTGAAGGAAGTAACACATGCATTTGCAATATTGTTCTGTTGGATTTATTCTCATCAACTTACTTGTAGTAATAGTATAGAGGCCTTGACATTGATATCCCACAGCTTGTCAAGGACCGATTCTTTAGTTTCTAGTATTGCATCCACTGAAGGATTGACAGCAGCATTTGACACAACAACGTCTAGTTTTCCATATTTCTGGAAAATTACAAATTTATATCAACAAAGCTGGATGATACGAAATAAAACAGCATTGACCCCTCATTTTTCGTAGTTAGAGACAACTAGCCTTACAAAAGTTCTTAGATCTAAAAACCATTCCCAAGGAAACAAATAACAGTTGACCTCCAAGAGATGTAAGCACAGACCAAGAAGTGTTAATTTGAGGAAAATAGATACTAGGATAACAGAAAATACTCCAACTTTTCTCACTGATCGGGATCCCAATCAAGATTAACAATTGAAGAATTGTGAAAATTAAGAGTAGGAAATAGAATACCCTGCTGAACTTCCGATATGGAAATGAAGGGGTTTAAGAATAGATAAAACTTTTATTTGTGCAATTAAAATGGTGACTTTACGCTCCTGCATAGCAACTACATATGTTGTACCAGATCTTATGTAAGTAATTTTGGATGTAATCATAATCTTACAGATAAACAAATAAGATACCTAAGAACCTTGATGAAATATCCTAATACCTGTACATGAACTGATAACTAAGGTGGCGTTTGTTCAAGATACAAGTATAAGAAACGTCATTAGAGAAACGTTCTTCAGTTTTACAAAAATGTAAAACTACTCCCAGATATGTTTTTTCTGAAACAGGTGCCTCCTAAATCAAGAGCCTACCGAAGCTCTCTTTTAGGTAAAAAAATCTCTTCGCCCAATCACCTTTTTCAATCATTCAATTGGGAGTCTTATTTGCACTCGCTAGTAAATAGAAAGATAAGAGAAACTACAACTTCGTGAACCATTTGTCTATAAAAGATTATGTACAGAGACTCTACGACCTATTCTTATCCACCTGATTCAGGAAATAGCTGCACCAGTGCACCTGGACCTTTGGTTCAATGGTTAGACTCCCTTAGAAACACCCTTAAGCAAAAAACAACAGAGAAGGGGAATTACAAGTAATTGCTTCGCACACCAGAGAGTTTGTACAGTTGGACATAAACATATAAATTAAGTCAGGTTCAGTTGGTCCAAATATGAACTATTGAGAAGATTACAAACACCAATAGACCTAAAAGACGCCCCATTGATTCAAAATTCTGAACAGAAGTTACAATTTTAAATTTAGGGTCAGGTCGGAATATAGGTACAGTGTACAATATCATTCATACCTGAATGGTCCTCTCTATCAAATTCTTCCTCTGTTGTGCATTTGACACATGGCATACTAATCCAAAGACTTCAATTCCTCGATCACTAAGTGTCTTTACTGCGCCATCTACATTTTTCTGTAAAATGAATAGACAATACCACAAGTCAAATCCAGCATTACAAAGAGAGCAATAATCGACACCTACACATACTTCCATTCAGAAAAGTGTTGCAAAATACCAGTGGTTAACTAGGACACAATCACACATAAAGAAAACTGAGAACATCAAATAAAACAAGAATCTAACGAAGTTTTGACAAACTTACATCCTCGGGGAAAAAGCTGAAGAGGGTTGTCCACTATGAAACAAAAGAAACGGTACATGAGATCCCCAATTAGAATCCCCTTTAGATACCCCAAGTGTTTTCCGAACCAATTGAGCCAATAAGCCTCTCAATAGAAGAAAAAATATACTCCCTCTGTCCCAATTTATGTTGCAGTGTTTGACAAGACACGAAGTTTAAGAAAATAATACTTGTTGTCTAAAACAAGCAGTAAACATTTGTGTAGGTATAAATCATCTAACTAAGGTTAAAATGTGAAGTTAAAGTTAAATTGTTTCATAATAAGGAAGTACGACATTCTTTTGGGACAGACTAAAAAGGAAAGTATAACACATAAACTAGTACAGAGGGTAACAAGTTTCGGATTTAAGATCGCTCCACTCCTTAGAGTTGCTCCATGCAGCTGAATGGTCAGTGGTCACGGATAGGTTGCGTAACACTATAGAAGTTTCTCTGCCACCGCGCACTGGTCGCGCTCTGATCGTGCACGACTAATAAGTCCCATATTTTCTTCAGTAGTCCATAACACATGGCTCCGCCCCCCGCAACCCTCTCAATATCGGCAGTCAACCTCCGCTACCTATACAGATTCCCATTTTCCCCCAATTTTGGTTCACACCACGATCATTCATGGTCGGATAGCAATTCTGATCCACCAGAATTGAAAACATAAAGCCAACAAGAAAACAATGGTCCTATGCCTTTTGTTTGACACAATTTTTTTAGTACAAAACGCATATATAACTACAAAAAAACTGCAATTCATAGTAATTTTATCTAGCTTTTACATGTGTATATTCATTTCACAAAAAATAAGAAAATTGATATCCGAATTGAAAACTAGATGAGCTTATCCTCAAATGCCAAACTTTCCCACTGATTTAGGAGGTTCAGTTCTTCAGCAAAAACCAATTTTAGTATATGCAACCAGATAATTGAAAGGGAAAAAAAAAGCATCAAACTTCAGCAAAATCTAAAATACCCAAATGAAGAATTCTCCAAAAAAAAAAAAAAAAAAAAAAGAAAAGGGGAAGAAACAAAACCTGTTTACGAGAGGAGATAACAACAGAAGCACCTTCTAAAGCAAGCCTCTCAGCAATACTAAAACCAATACCCTGTGTTGAAGCTGTGACAATCACCACTTTCCCTTCAAATCTTTTTCCAATCTTCTCCATTTCTATATTTGTTTAGATGCTTCAATTGATTTCTTTTCTAGGGAACTGGAATACTAGTAGTAATTGTTTTCTTCTTCTTGGAAAGACGAGGACTTTTCTTTCTGTTCAGATTTGAGCTTTTAGCAGCCTGTTTGGATGATTGTTCCCGTCGTTATATTGTATCTTTGTCTCATCCCATCATTATTATTAAATTAATCTTAATGTACCCATGTTACGCGTGTACATTATCATACAAGTTTACACTAAAAATTATGTTTAAATTATAAAATATAAGTGTAAGTTCTTGAAAATGATAACATCCATTCTGAATAGCTAACTCGAGAAACGTAGAAATTTTATCCCTCAATCACCATTCAATTTAATCACCTTAAACTTTGTAATTTTATAATTTAATCACTTCAGTTAACAAGTTATTAAATTATTCCTTCTTTGATAGTTTCACGCCGTCTTTGATAGTTTGACATGCTTTTATCAATTTATGTCAATTCTTTTAAAACCTTTAATTAATGGCCAATTGCATTTAATGGTTCAAATAATAAAGAGATATATTATAAGGTAAATTTCAATTGGTATTTAGGACTTCCTATATAGTAGTTCAAATAAAAAAAGATTTAGTAAGAAAAAATTTAGCTGATTTCAAATGCCTAAATATTAGGTAAATAATTTAATTACGATTTTGTCCAACATGAAGTCTATTTTTAAAGGGTAAAAAAGGCGAACAATATTTCGCTAAGAAGCTTCGTACTTTTAATATAGTATAGATAGATAGTTTTATTTTATCATCTACCTTATCTTTTTATATAATAATTTTATCCTATATCATAATTTTTTTTAATAATATTGCAAGTTTATTCTTTATATTGTTGGTGCGTGATATCATGAAACGACGACAAACAACACAATCTATCTAAACATTATATTCAAACAATATAATATAATACAATACAATACGTACAATACATTATTAAACGATATATAACAACCATCCAAACTTTTTGGCAAAAAAAAGGGTTTAGCTAAAAAGAGCTTGGCCAAAAAGGCCGTAAAACTGTTATTGATATTTACGTAAGGATCAAATATTTATATTAATAAAGTGGGCCCCTACATGTAATTGTCTGTACGTAATAAAGAGATGATAAGGACAATGAATAAGACAACGACTTGATCACACACCCTTTTTTTACATGTACGAAGATTATAGTTTCAAGAATTAAAACCCTTGAAAAGTAAAAATTAGCGAGGCAGCTAAGTATTCAAGTTCTAATATATATTCATTCTGTTTAAAAGAATGAATATGTTACTATTTGAAAAGTCAAACAAATTTTTTTTATTATACTTTTTACAAATACTTTTAAAATATTTTAAATTGTTAGTTAACTATTGTGACTTAATAGTAATTCTTTGGAAGATTGAACATTAAGAGAACTCAAGATTTGGACTTGCTAGGCTAGCTACTAGAGGATACATCCATTTTGCTTACAAAACCCAAAAAAAAAAAGAAAAGGAATAAACATCACTAAGATAATATTCTTCTTTACCCTAAAATTAGGATAACGATTAAACTTATATTGTGATTTTAAAGATATATGATTTCACTCAATATCAATTGGTAAATGCGTAAATAAATGACATAATTAAACTAGAAATAAATCAAACCAGTGTGAGAACAGATCCTCAGTCCCGAGTTAAGGTACCCTCGAACCGATAAGTGCAAGAACAATAAAGATGGAATAAATTGATTAACAAGAACACGAGTAAGAAAGGAAGGGCTATATTGCTTTTGTTTCAGTGAATAATAATGCTTACAAATGATTAGGACTCCTCTTTATATAGTAGAAGAATTCTACTTATCATTTAACTTTAATTACATAAGAAAATCGTATAATCAGTTAATTAATCGCTTCTGATTTTATCCGTTCCCAGATTCACGCCACGATCCTCGATCAATCACGGATATCTCGCTTTTCTGTTACTAAGTTATCCCCGATGTTACTCGAAATTTATCTCCCCTAGCTTCGATTAATACAAACCTCGATCTCGAAGGAGACTTTGATCTCGAACTCAATACCTCAGCTCTTCGATGCAATATCCCAGTCTCGATTAAATAGTAAAATCGGGTAGCCTCATTTTCTACCGTATACAGATAGTCCTCTCGTTTCTTGGAGTATAATGATAAGAAACGAACCGAGCCTTCGACTTTTCTTTGACCTCGATAAATAATGATGCCATCCTCGTGACTTAAGCGACAAAAGTTATCGAAATGTCCCGTTGTTTCAGTTCCCCAAACCATTAATGAACGTTAGTTGGGGGTCAACCACTACTGCCGTTGAGCCGTCATCGTAAATCCATAAATAGGGCTTCTTTTCGTTGAATCAAACTTTACCTTCACCTTCATCTGTTCTTCTAAGCCTTTACCTCTTTCAAGTTCTTTTCTCTCATACTCAGGTTTTTACCACTAGTCTCAAACTACTAAACCTTACTATCTTCCTCTTTCTTCAACCTATACAATGGCGAAAATATCCAAAATGGTTCCACAAAAGGAAAAAGATTCCTCTTATTCTTCATGGCCGGTCGACAAGAAAACACCGATGGATCTGCTCCCTGAGGAGTGTGTTCCCGGCCTGTGTGTTCTTAAATCCGACTTCAAAATCGAGAAACCTCCATCGGTTCCTGGTCGATGTGAGCACGTATTAAGGTATATCTGCTTGATAACTGTGGGGTATATCAAGAAAATCAAGAGGAATTGTAAATGAGGGGACAAAGTGATAGAGGTTCCACCCCCTGAAGAGAGCATCACTACCCACGTGAAAGGGTATATAAGTGTTTACACTTATCCTTTCACGTTGGGCCTCCTTGATCCAGTCATCATTGACTTTTGCCGTCAATACCAGGTGATTTTAGGCCAAATACACCCTTCCTTTTGGCGCATAGTGATCATTCTCCGTTTCTTCGCCAACAAAGCCGAGGGGTTGCCGTTCACCCTCGATCACCTCATCAGGTTATACAATCCTCGTATCTTTTTGGGGTTAATTATGCTGCAATGTCGGGAAACCAAGGTGTTATTCTCGAGCATTGATGAGGACAAAGGCCAAGGTTGGATGGGCCGATTTGTTCAGGTGAGGACCACCGATCTTATCCCAAAGGAGAAGATGCCATTTCCCGAGAAATGGAACTCGAAACGTAAGTGCTGTTTCGCTTGTTGATTTCCATGCTTCTTTCTGCTTTTCTGTTTTATCTAATGTTTTCTTTCATCATGCAGCGGTCGTTTGGATGCTTCGAGCGACTCTCGACCTCGAGAGCTGGGTCCGAAAACTAGCTTCAACCTCTACTTATGTCGAACGCTGCTGGCGCAATTTAGCAAAAGGTCGGTGGGAGGCAAAGAACCATGGTAAGTTTCCTCTTTCACATATCTGGTGTATTGGTGATATTTCTTTGTTCTTACTTAGCTCCTTCCCGTGTAGGCCTAAATAAGGATGCGACCCTGAGGATCCCATCTAGTGAGGAAGAGGCTTCGGCTCCAGCCCCGAAGCCGGAGAAGGATAATAAGAGGAAAAGGGTCTCGACATCCGAGGACCCTAAACCCAAAAAAAGAGAAGCTCGAAAACCCAAGGGGAACACTATCCCTCTGACTCTGGAGTCAGTACAAAGGCTAAGGGAAGAAGAAGAAGATGAAGATGAAGACGGTGACTCGGCGCTGGTGACCCGAGTGAGGAAGACCGTCGAGACTACCAAGGCTGATAAATCGGTGGTGGTTGACGAGGCCCTGCCGCATGATGAAGAAGTTTTGAATAAAGATTCAGGAAAAGTCCCCGAATCATCTGAGGTCGAGGATGCCTCTCGCCAAAAGATGATCATACTAGAGGGGGCTGGTCCCGAGACCCTTAGAGCCGAACAGAGCGCCCCGAGTGACTCGCTTGGGGCAGTGAAAGCAGGTCATTCACCATCCCTACCTGCCTTTTCTGAAGAGGGTATAAGGGATGCACAAGCCATAAGGACTCCCGAAATAGGGGGAGTCCCCGGTGGGGAGGATCCTTTTCGGGATTGCTTTACCGGGATCGAGGATGCCTCCGACCTTATATGCATCCAACCTCTTCAAAGAGGCCCAACGTCTTCTGAACCGAGTAAGTATGAATTTTGTTGATGTAGCTTTCTTTCATTTCTCCTTTTCTCTGTCTAACTCCTTCCTTTTTTCATACATGCTTTCTCTAAGTCCCGGGCCGAAGTAGCCAATGTGAGGCCGATCTCCAAAGACTTTCATAGGAGAGGAATGCTCTCAAACTCTCAGACTCAAAAATATAATGGCCCTTAGGCTATTGAATCGGGCCAATATGGCCTCAGAAGAATGACTTTTTCCCTTTTTCAGCTTAAATGTTTCGACATATAGGGATTTGTTATGCCTTAGCATGAAGTAAGATTGTACCCGTTGGGTTTGTTCAGGATTTAATATTATCGAAACCCTTCGCTTTTTGTGTCTTTGCACAAGTTTGTATTAAACAGTTCAATACCTCTTAAGGTTTTTCGAGGGCGGATTTTATCGAAGCCCTTTAATTATTTTGCCGAGGGTAGCCTTTTTAACTGGTTTACAAAAGAATTCGAAGGCCTATTTTTGTTTGTGGAATTCGGACGTCTCCGAGCCGCATCAGTTCGGCCGTAGCCTTGGGATTTGCCTCTTGGGCTTATTTTTCCAATAATGCTTTGAACTTGTTCAAAGTGTTAGTCCCCGAGTAGGGTGGCCTTGGCCGATTAAATCGAGGGTTTCCTCTTTGAGGTCTTATGGTCTCAAAGTTTAATAGTTTGAACATGCCAAATTTTTTTTTACGGCAGTCCCCTAGTACGAGGTTGATCATTCGAAGTTTAGTTTCACTCGGCTCTTGAGCCAATTTTCACGAAAAAATCATAAGTATGGAACTTGTAAAGTAGAAATTTCGTTAAGGCATAGATGTCTAGTAAGGAAAAAATACTTCTTTCAATAGTTCATACATGCGTACATGTTTTGTCACTAGGGTTGGAGTAATCTATATGGACACGGTTCATTCGACCGTTTGGTCCTTTACAAAAACTTTCCTATCGAGACCCCGTCGACATGAAGTATTTTCCTTGAAAATATAACATCCGAGGGTGATGCCCCCAATATTCGAGGTTGATTGTAAAGAATCCTCGAATACTCTAAGTTAGCACGCACAATTGTTGCCTTGTTAAAAACCTTGCCGGAAAAACCCATTGGGGATAAAAACCGGTCGAAGGGAAAAAGAGTGCAATGCGTGCTTTAAGATCTAACATCTTCCTGCTTGAAGAGAAGTTCAATGACTTCGCTCGAACACCTAAAATAAGTTAGTGTAAAATGTAAACGAAAAAAGGAGAAGGTCATACCTCAACAATAATATCGTTTGAGGAGTGATATGCTCCAATTATTTGGTAGTTGCTCGCCGCTTATCGTGCCAAGCTTGGAGGATCCCTTTCCGGCGATATCGATAACTTGATATGGTCCATGACAATTTGGGCCGAGTTTTCCTTCGTTAGGGTCTCGATTATTGAGGGTGACTTTTCTCAAAACTAAGTCCCTGATTCTGAAGTGGTTAAGGTTAGTCCTCTGATTATAAAACCTTTCGATGTGTTTTTTTTTTGCGGCCATTCGAACGAGGGGGGCTTCCTGTTTTTCATCTAGTAATTCGAGGCTCGTACTCATAGCTTCATGATTTGACTCTTCCGTTGCATATCGAAACCTGACGCTGGGTTCTCCGACTTCCAACTGGGATCAGGGCTTCGCGGTCGTATACTAAGGAGAAAAGTGTTGCCCCCGTACTGGATTTTGACGTTGTTCGATATGCTCAAAGGACTTCAGGTAGAATTTCTCTCCATTTTCCCTTGGCATCGTTCAATATCTTCATTAGATTCTCAATGATGGTCTTGTTTGTCGATTCAGACTGTCCATTCCCACTAGGATGGTATGGTGTCGATAACATTCTTTTTATTTTGTGATCGTTGGGAAATTTTGTTATTTTGCTGCCAATGAATTGTTTTCCATTGTCGCATACGCTTTTGGAAGGTATACCGAATCGACATATCATCTGATCCCAGATGAAGTCTATAACTTCTTTTTCTCTGACTTTCTCGAAGGCCTGTGCTTCAACCCACTTAGAGAAATAGTCAATCATAAATAAAATGAATTTAGCTTTACATGGGGCCGATGGCAGAGGGCCGACGATGTCCATTCCCTATTTCATGAATGGCCATGGGGATAAGACTGAATGAAGTTGCTCTCCGGGTTGGTGGATCATCGGTGCATAACTTTGGCACTTATCTCATTTTTGAACGAGTTCTTTAGTGTCTTTCTCCATATTGGCCTAATAGTATCCTGCTCTAATAAACTTGTGAACTAGTGATGGGGGTAAGACTAAATGAAGTTGCTCTCCGGGTTGGTGGATCATCGGTGCATACCTTTGGCACTTATCTCATTTTTGAATGAGTTCTTTAGTGTCTTTCTCCATATTGGCCCAATAGTATCCTGCTCTAATAACCTTGTGAACTAGTGATTCGACACCGGAGTGGTTCCCGCAAGTACCCTCGTGAACTTCTCACAGGACATAATCAGTGTCCCCTCATCCCAAGCATACTGCCAGTGGTCCATCGAACGTCCTCATGTATAATATTCCATCTTCAACCAATGTGAATCGAGCAACTTTTGTTCGTAGAGTCCTTGATTCCTTAGGGTCCGATGAGAGATTTTCATTTTTCAAATACTCAATATATTTATTCCTCCAATCCCAAGTTATGCTCATGGAGTTTATTTCGGCATGACCTTCTTCGATCAATAACTTCGAGAGTTGTACAACAGTCCCCGAGCTGATTTCGTCGTCTTCGACTGATGGTCCCAAATTCGCAAGGGCATCAACCTCGCTGTTTTGCTCTTGAGGTACATGTTGCAAAGTCCATTCTTTAAACCGATGTAATGTTACCTGCAATTTGTCCAAATACCTTTGCATATGATCCTCTCGAACCTCGAAGGTTCTGTTGACTTAGTTTACCACCAGTAAGGAGTCGCATTTGGCCTCAATGACTTCCGCTCTCAAGCTTTTAGCCAGTTCAAGACTTGCAATCATGGCCTCGTACTCGGCCTCATTGTTAGTCAATTTAGAAGTTTTGATAGATTGCCTAATTGTATTTCCCGTGGGCGGCTTCAAAATGATGCCTAGCCCGGACCCTTTCACATTGGAAGCACCGTCTGTAAAAAGGGTCCACACCCCCGATGATGTACCCGAATTTATCAAAAGTTCTTTTTCGACCTCGGGTATGAGGGTGGCGTGAAATCGGCCACGAAGTCTGCTAAAATTTGAGACTTGATGGATGTTCGGGATAGATACTCGATATCATACCTATTGAGTTCGACGACCCATTTGGCCAATCGACCCGGTAGCTCGGACTTATGTAAAACATTACAAAGAGGATAAGTGGTTATCACACATATTGGGTGACATTGAAAATGCAGTTTTACTTTCCTAGAGGCGCTTATTAGAGCAAGTGCCAATTTTTCTAAGTGCGGGTACCGGGTTTCGGCCTCACCTAAAGTTTGACTTACATAATAAACAGAAAATTGCGTACCTTGCTCTTCTCGAACTAAGACACCACTTACCGTGACTTTTGAGACTGCTAAGTATTGGTAAAGTTGTTCATCTGTTTTTGGAGTATGAAGCAATGGGACTCAATAGGTATCACTTCAATTCTTCCAACGCCTGTTGACATTTTGGGGTCCAAGCAAAATTGTTCTTCTTTTTGAGTAGTGAGAAGAACCTATGGCTTCGATCTGAAGACCTCAAAATTAATCAGCCTAAGGCGGCTATCCGTCCTGTCAGCCTTTGCACGACCTTAACAATCGACTATGATGTCTTCGATAGCCTTGATTTTATCGGGGTTGATCTCGATCCCCCGATTTGACATCATAAATCCGAGGAACTTGCCCGAATTGACCCCGAAATCACATTTCTCGGGGTTGAGCTTCATGTTGTATTTTCTCAATATGTCAAAGGTCTCCTGTAAATGTGTCAAATGGTCCTCTACGCGCAGTGAATTAACTAGCATATCATCAATATATACCTCCATTGATTTACCTATTTGTTCTTCGAACATTTTGTTTACTAAGAGTTGATAGGCACCACCAACAGTTTTTTGTCCAAATGGCATTACATTATAACAATATGTGCCATACTTAGTGATGAATGAAGTTTTTTCATGATCCTTCGGGTTCATTTGAATTTGATTGTACCCGGAGTAGGCGTCGAGAAAACTAAGGATCTCGTGGTCGGTCGTGGCATCGATCATGCGATCGATGTTCGGTAGAGAAAAAGAGTCTTTGGGACATGATTTGTTTAAATCTTTATAATCTACGCACATCCTAAGTTTGTTCCCCTTTTTAAGGACTACAACTACATTTGCTAACCATTTGGGATATTTTACTTCCCGAATGGATCCTATTTTGAAAAGTTTAGTTACCTCTGTCCTTGATGAATGCATGTTTTACCTCAGAGGGCCTTCTCTTTTGTTTCAATGGTCTGAACTTCATGTCCAAACTCAATCGATGTGTTATTATCTCTGGTGGGATCCCTGTCATATCTAAATGGGACCAAGTAAAACAATCTATGTTATCAATAAGAAATTTAATGAGTTTTTTCTTGAGTTCGGGTGTTAACACCGTACCCAGGTATACCTTACGTTCGGGTAGATACTCAATCAATATAACCTGTTCCAGCTCTTTGACTGTCGATTTGGTGGCGTCGGAATCTTCGGGAATAATAAAGGATAGAGGGATCCAATAATCGTCGTCGTCTTCTTCCATTCCCTACTTTTTCGATTCAGTCGAAGTTGGTGGCTGTGGTTGCTATTTGGCCTCCTATTTTCCTTTGACCTCCGATCCATTTGTTGTCGAAGAGACGATACCAGTATTACCTCATCGACCACAAACTTTTCCTTTGCAGCATGCTGCTCCCAATATATTGTTTTCAACCCGTCCGGTGTTGGGAATTTCATCATTTGGTGGAGAGTCGAGGGGTCTGCCCTCATATTGTGAATCCATGGCCTCCCGAGTACGGCGTTTTACCTCATGTCGCCCTCGATTACATGGAACTTGGTTTCTTGAATAGTTCCAGCTACGTTCACTAGTAAAATGATTTCTCTTTTAGTTGTTTCGATGGCCATGTTGAAACCATTCAGGACCCGAGCTGTGGGTACCATTCGATATTGCAGGCCGAGATGCTCCATGACCCTCGATCGAATGATGTTTTTCGAGCTAATTGGATCCACTAAAACATGCTTAACTTGAATTTTATTCATAAAGATAGAAATTACCAAAGCGTCGTTGTGGGGTTGAGAAATTCCTTCTGCTTCCTCATCGTTGAACGATACGGTGCCTTCTGGCACATAATATCGGGTCCGTTTTTCCCTAGTTATTGATACTTTAGTGCGTTTGAACATGGGCCCTTGTGGAATATCGACCCCGCCGACGATCATATGGATCACATGTTGTGGCTCTTCCTGTTCATTTTTCCTGTTGGCGTCCTTTTTTCTAAAATGATTCTTTCCTCAATCACTTAAGAACTCTCGAAGGTGACCCTCGTTGAATAGACGAGCTACCTCCTCTCTCAGTTGCCTACAATCCTCGATTCTGTGGCCAAGTGTGCCGTGATGCTTGCACGTTAGATTGGGAATTCTTTGGGAAGGATCAGTTTGTATGGGTCTGGGCCACCTAGTATCTTTGATTCTCCCAACTGCCGATACGATATCTGATGCGTCGATATTGAAGTTATACTCCGATAATCGTGGTGCCTCTGTGGGATCATCGAGCTTATCAAAACCACTTTTGCTTATAAGTCCCCAAGAACTCTATCCTCGATTGTTCTTTTGATTGTTTCGGGCATAATTGCCCCCGGGACCGTCGTTCCTGCGATCTTCGTTGTATGGATGATATCTATCTCTGTTCGAACGAGGTTCCCTATAGATATCTCTATAGTTTCTTCCTGTGGTCCTGCTCGGATATACGAAACCGGAAGGAGTTCCTAATTGATCATCCTCGACTCTGATCTTTGACTAGTACTGATTATGCACATCGGCCCAGGTTACCGCCGGATATTCAATCAAGTTTTTCTTCAGTTAACGTGACGCTATCGAACTTCGTTCATTCAACCCCTGAGTGAAGGCTTGAACAGCCCAATCATCCGTGACTGGTAGCAACTCAATGCATTCCATTTGGAACCGAGACACGAACTCCCTAAGCATTTCGTTATCCTTCTGTTTTACCTTGAAAAGGTCGGATTTCCTTGTCGCAACCTTTATGGCCCCAACATGTGCCTTTACGAAAGAATCCGCAAGCATGGCGAATGAGTCAATGGAATTTGGAGGTATATTATGGTACCAAATCATTACCCCCCCCATTCGATAGAGTCTCTCCGAACTTCTTTAATAAAACAGACTTGATCTCATCATCTTCCAAATTGTTACCTTTGATGGTGCATGTAGAGGAGGTAAGATGCTCGTTGGGATCGGTGGTCCCATTGTACTTAGGGACTCTTGGCATATAAAATTTCTTAGGAATGGGATTTGGAGATTCACTTGGAGGAAACGACTTCTGTACAAATTTCTTTGAATCCATCCCTTTCAAAATTGGCGGTGCCCTCGGTATCTGATCCACCCGGGAATTGTACGTTTCTACTTTCTTATCATTTGAATCAATTTTCTTCTCTCTCGATTCAATTCATTTGGTGAACTCCTCGAGCATCTTCATTATTGCGGGGTCAGTCCCCGATTCACTAGCATTCGACCTTTCTGGTATTGGCTCGGTCCAGCGGGCAGCTTCAGATTCGACCTCATTCAGCATTCGATGCTGATTTTGTAGCTGTGCAATATCGGCTTGTTGATCCTGTAGCATCTCAAATATTACTTGGAGATTTACTCTTCCATCTCCTCTGCCATGTGTACCTCGGCCACCAGATCAGTCTTCTTTTTGTACACTCCCTTCGGGGTTCGCGCCAAGATTCACAGTAAGAGTGATATGCGAACTAACATCGACTGGATTAGTAATTGGTGCTCCCTCGACCCCTGGAGCAACTATATTGTTGTTTTACCCGTGAAACCTGAGGCCATTATCACCATGTGTGGGTGCTGTTTGTGAGTTTGACATATTTTATCGAGAAAACAAAAATACTTGAAAAGAACAAGCGTAAAGTAGTATGTGTTATCAGAAGCACTATTGAATAATCACTGTTATCCTTAGCCCCGCCATGGGCGCCAAACTGTGTACCCTAAAATTTGGATAACAATTAAACTTATATTGTGGTTTTAAGAATACGTGATTTCACCCAATACCAATTGGTACATGCGTAAGTAAAAGACACAATTAAACTAGAAATAAATCAAACCAGTGTGAGAACAGAGCCTCAATCTCGAGTTAAGGTACCCTCGAACCGATAAGTGCAAGAACAATAAAGATGGAATGAATTGATGAACAAGAAGACGAGTAAGAAAGGAAGGGCTATATTGCTTTTGTTTCAGTGAATAATAATGCTTACAAATGATAAGGAATCGTCTTTATATAGCAAAATTATACATATGGTTTAACTCTAATTACATAAGGAAATCGTATAATAAGTTAATTAACCGCTTCTGATTTGATACGTTCCGAGATTCACGCCACGATCCTCGACCAATCACGGATATCTCGCTTTTTTGTTACTAAGTTGTCCTCGATGTTACTCGGAATCTATCTCCCCTGGATTCGATTAATACAGACCTTGATCTCGAAGGAGACTTTGATCTCGAACTCAATGCTTCAGCTCTTCGATGCAATATCCCAGTCTCGATTAAATAGTAAAATCGGATAGCCTTGATTTCTACTATATACAATTCTCTTCCTTGACATTGAATTATTTTCTTTTTGTCATATAATATGGGGATCAAGAAAATTCCTTCGTTATAAAATATTTTGAATTCTTTTCATGATAATTAAAGAAATTTTAACAGCTTCTAGTCTATTGAATTTGAATTAATCGGTTTAGTGGGTAAAAAATGTGGGTTGATTATAGATTTTTAAAAAAATGATGTTATGTTTAATGCAATAGCTACGACATGTACATTACGGTCTATGTTTCTATATATCCTCATTATGAGAGACGATAGAAAATTCCAAAAAAAAATTTGGACACCACTGATCGATCATACGATGAAGGCCGGTCGTTCCGATAGCTTTAGCCCATTTCTAATTCCTTAGGTGATGTTCATATGTAATATATGGAATCAGATTGGTTGGTTTGAGTTGGGATGTGATTTGGGAGTCCAGGTTAGAGTTAGGCTTGAATTGGCGAAATTAGTAATTTGGTGATTCTGGTCAGTAGGAAAATTTTTGATATCGGAGTCAGAATGTAATTCTGAAAGTTTGAATAGATTCATAGTGCCATGATTGACTTGTGTGCAAAATTTAAGAAAATTCGGACAAGGTTTGATTGGTTTCGGAGTCCTTGGTGAATTTAGGAGTTTATAGTTCTTAGGCTTGAATGTGAGATTCAATTTGATGTTGGTGTTGTTTCAAGTGATTCATAGGTTTGATTAAGTTTGAATGATGTTATGAGACGTGTTGGTGGGGGTTGGTTGAGGTCCAGAGAGCCTGGGGTGTGTTTAGGAAGGTTGGCAGGTGAGTTGGCTGTTGAAAACAAGTGCTGGTGTTGCTGAGGTGAGTTTGATGGTTTTCAGGGGTTGTCCTCTGGAGTTGAGAACGCGGACCGCGCCAGAATTTTGCGGTCAGCGGAGGAAGTTCACGGGGGCGGCATTATTTTGCGGTGAGCGGTGAAGGCTGATGCAGACAACATAAGGTTCTGCCGCGACTTCTGGAATTGGAAGCTTTCCCGGCCGCGGTGGGAATTCTGTGGACTGCGGAATGGAGAGCGCGGCATCGGTGATTTTTAGCAGTCAACGAAATGTGAATTTGAGGGGTGCACTATAAATACAAGCTTCAGGTTTTTATTCTCATATTTTGACCTAGAGAGCTCGAGTTTTGCGGGTTTTTGAGGGATTTTCAAGAAAACCATCGAGGTAAGTGATTCTAACTCAGTTTTTGGCTAAAATACATGATTATAACATTGAATCCATCATTTGATTAGAGGGTTGGGATGAAAATTGGGGAAACAAATTGTAGAAACTTCATAAATGGGGTTTTGAGAGTTGAACACCGATTCAAGGTCGGATTTTGATAAATTTGGTATGATTAGACTCGGGAATGAATGGGTTTCTTAGTTTTGCGTATTTTATCAGATTTCAAGACGTGGGTCCAGGGGCCGGGTTTGGCTAATTTTGGGATTTTTGATCTAAATTGATAATTTTCATACGAGATTCATTCCCTTAGCATGCATTGATGATAATATACTAATTTTGGATAGATTCGGAGTGGTTGGTGGTTGAGTCGAGTGGCAAAGGCATTTCGGAGTAGGATTTTGGCTTGATTGAGGTAAGTAACGTTTCCAAACTTGGTTCTGAGGGTTCGAAACCCCGAACTACGTGTTATATGATTAGAATTGTGGTGACGCACATGCCAAGTTACGGGTATGCGAGCCCGCACCGTGAGAATTATGGCCTTGTTCATTCCATGGCACTGTTTAATGATTTCTTCTAGTTGATATCCATGTTTTTATCAATATGAATAAGTAAATATGCTACACATCATGCTAGATATTATGTTAAGGCTTCACGCCAATACTATTGAGACCCGAGTGGTCGTTTTCTTGCTGTCATATCATGTTTTTTACTGATATTCTATACTCAGTCTTGTTCATGCACACCATATCATGTCTCAGTCTCGTTTGTTGTTGTTTAGCATATTATATCATTGTTTCGGGCTAGTTCATGGCATTGTGAGCCCGTGTGTGTGAGACTGGAGAGTGATGACTGAGTGAGGCCGAGAGCCTAATGATGAGTGACAGTTATGGGATCGGGGTGCAAGCCACAGCGGTTATGTTGATGATCATGATAGCTATTGGGCTGTAGGAGCCCCTCCAGAGTTTGTAACACACCCCCACTGAGCGCAATGATATTATTGAGGGATGGATCTTCCCTAGACATGGATCTTGTCCGAAGTATTTGTATCTGGACATGGATCTTGTTCGAAGTATTTGTATCTGGAGATGGATCTTCTCCATGGGGCTGGAACGGCCTTCCTTAGTACTGAGTGACTACTTTCAGATGTGTATATACTCTGGGATGGATCTTCCCTGGGCCATGCGAGCCATATACAGTACTGAGTGGATAAGTATTTGAGAGCGGGAGCACATTGTACATTTCACACAGTTGATGCATTGGCATGTAGAATACATTGAGTTATATATGTTAAATTGTTCGGATATGTACTTACCTTATCACTTTCAGTTGTCTAGTTAACTGAAAGCATGCCTAAATTTCTGTACATTGATTGTGTTATAAATGTTTAGGTTTAGTCCGTCACGACCTCTCAGCCCACAGTTTGGGCTTGTTACGTACTAAATTCGTGTACTCACGTTACCCCTTGCATCTTGTGTGTAGATTCAGGCATCCCAGGCCACGGTAGTGCCAGCTGGTCATTTTGCTACGGATCATCACTTGGAGAGTGTGAGGTAGCTTCCTGGAAATCACAACCCCGTCTTTCTCCTTCCCTATCTACCTTTTGTATTTAGACTATTTCTAGACAATGTTGTCCTGAGGATTTTTTTTTTAAAACAAGTGTAGTATGGCTCATGACTTAGTGACATCCGTTGTTGGGAATTATTCTTCCGCATTTTTGGCTTGTATTTTGTCTTTTGTTCAAAGTTTCAGTAAGAAAGATTTATTTCTATTATTTTTAAATGAGAAATCAATTTGGTTAGGAGTGTGTAGGCTTGCCTAGTTCCACGATAGGCGCCATCATGACCAGATTAGTTTTAGGCCGTGACAAAAACAAACGAGTGGCTCTAATGACCCTTATTTTTCTAAATTTGTATGGTTTAAAAATTAATCGTATCTTAAAAGGGAATGTCTATTATTTTTATTTGGAAATGTTTTTTCTTTTTTATATTTAATAGAGTCAAACTAGGCTTAACTAGTCGTTATCTAGCTATTAACTAGCCGTTGGAGCAACACTTATATATACATAGTCCTTGAGAGCTAAATATAAATACACATCTGTCTCAGAAGTAAATAAGAACATAATAGAAATGAAATAGGAGGGGACGCCAAGGCCTGCAGACGTTTGTAGAACTACCTCGGAGTCTCCACTGGACTGAAGGCAGCAACCCTGATCCACGGTCCGAAGAGTCCAGTACCAGGATCTGCACAAAAGTGCAGAGTGTAGCATTAGTACAACCGACCCCATGTACTGAGTAAGTGCCGAGCCTAACCTCGGCGAAGTAGTGACGAGGCTAGGACACGGCAACCAAATCAACCTGTGCAGTTTAACAACATACAAAGAAGATAATAACAACGAGGAATAAGCAGCTAAGCATAAAGGGAAGGAGAACATGCTGAGGGGAGGAAATATCAAATATTGGAAATAACGAGATAAATCACAAATTAGATATCAATTTAAGCAACAAAACTAGTAACACAAAAGCAAGTGCACGACATCACCCTTCGTGCTTTTACTCTCGTCCTCACCATCAGAATCAATATATTCATCACGACATCACCCTTCGTGCTTTTACCTCACATAATCATGGCACAACATTATCCTTCATGCGTTATCAATCGTATCATGACATGGCATCACCCTTCGTGCTTTTACAATCACAATATCGGCACGACATCACCCTTTGTGCATTAACATTCACTCACATATCTCACGCACGGAATCACCCTTCATGATTTCTCACTCTTCCTCACCCAAACACATCAAATGACAACAATCCAACAAGGAAAATAACAGAGTAAACAAAATTAAAACCATAACGTCCCGACAAGGGAGTCAACAGTGGAATCAATACCATCCCGGCAAGGGAAAACAGCTATAACCAATCTCACTTAGTACATAACTTCACATAAACATCTTCAACTGAAACCAATGCTCAACACTGTTCAATATCAAGGAATTTCCACCAACATGGATAGCTATAAAGTGAAACTCAAGTATTACTTAACGAAAAAAACCCACATAAATCATAATATTCGACTCACGGGCATGCTTGACACCAACGTATAGGTACTTGTCACCTCGCCTATATGTTGAACATGATACTTACACATAGCAAATAGGACACAACACCTATTCCCTCAAGCTAAGGTTAAGCCAAACACTTACCTCAAATTCCACGACCACCTCAAGCCTCAATTACCGCTTTCCCCTTAGAATTCGCCTCCAATTCAATTGTATCTAGACATAATTAGCTTAATAATATCAATAAATGCTAAATAGTTCAACCCCAATGCTTAATTATGAATTTTCTATCATTCTTCCTAAAAAGTCAAAAAATCGACCCGGGCCCGCTTGGTCAAAACTCGAGGTTGGGACCAAAACCCGATCACCCATTCACCCACGAGCCTGAATATATAATTAGTTTCGAAATCCGACCTCAAAACAAGGTCTAAATTCCAATTATTCAAAAAACCCTAACTCTACCCAAATCCCCAATTTTCTACCATTAAAACCCTAGAATTCTTGATAAAAGTTGATGAAAATCATTAGAAAGTTTAAGGAAATTAGTTAGTGGACACTTACCTATGATTTGAAAAGAAAATCTTTTGAGAAAATCGCCCTTGGTCTTATATTTTTGTGAAGAAGTGAAAAAGAATTCGGCTGAAACTCTAATTTAAAACACACTGGTCGACCCTCGCACCTGCGGTGCTTGGGTCGCACCTGCGGTGCTTGGGTCGCACCTGCGAAAATGGACAAGGCCACCGAGGGCCGCACCTGCGGAGGTGTATCCGCTTCTGCGGAACCGCTTCTGCGGAATTATTGTCGCACCTGCGGAAAGGAGGGCTGGCTGGGCTGGACTGCACCTGCGGCCCTAGACTCGCAGGTGCGGGCACACCAGAACTGGTGCACCAACAGTGATTTTCCAATTCTAAACACCCCCCAACCTACCCGAAACTCACCCGAACCCTCGGGGCTCCAAATCAAACATGCACAAAACCTTAAAAATATCCTACGAACTTACTCGTGCGATCAAATCGCCAAAATAACATATTAAACAACATTTAGCATAGAATTCAAAGAAAAATCTCAAAGTTTTAAATTTCACAACTACGGATCCGAATCACGTCAAATGACCTCCGTTTCTTACCAAATTTTACAGGCATCATTCAAATACTATATTAAACCTGTACCAGGCTCTAGAACCAAAATACGGGCTCGATACCATCAATTTCAAATATAATCAAACTTCCAAAGACTCTTATAATTTCAGTAAAATAATTTCTTTCAAAAATTCATTTCTCGGGCTCGGGACCTCGGAATTCAATTCCGGGCACACGCCCAAGTCCCATATTTTCCTACGGACCCTCCGGGACCGTTTACCCAAAATGTTGACTGAAATCAACTTAAATTCAATATTAAAGGCAAAATTAGCATTTTTCTCAAATTTTCACATAAAAGCTTCCCGGATATACGCCCGGGCTGCGCACGCAAAACAAGGTGAGATAAAATGAGGTTTTCAAGGCCTTGGAACACAGTTTTGACTTATAAAATGAGAGATGACTTTTTGGGTCATCACATAAAAACATATTTTTTGACATAACTTTTTGAATCATCTTCTTCCTCCAATATGCTGGATTTATTTCTTGAATTTTCTGCTAGTTTTGTTCCTAGTCTAATAATCGGAAGAACTTGTTGAATCCCGGGAAATACACCTAATGTTATTTATTATTGTGTGTGCAAAATATCCTTAAGGACAGTGTCCTTAAGAATACTAACTATGGAATATTGGATGATTACAAAAAGGATAGTAAAAATGATACCACGTAATCACTCTAAAAGATTGCTATTAGAAATTTGCCAATGTATCTTAAATTTAAATTTTTTAGTTCAACTTCCAGGGACAAAAACATCTTAAATTTTCATGATTAAGATTTTTAATTTAAATTTTAGGACAAAATAAGTACCGACTAACCCTAAATAATAGCCCTAGGAATATTTGTTTATGTACTTTCCCCAATTCTCTTTTTAATGCAATTGCCACGACATATACACTGAGGATTACATTTCAATTATCATTTTATGGAATTACCATATAATGTGCCAAAAGAAAGACTTGGGACCCCACTGAACATGTCACGACCCAAATCCTGACTCAGGTCACGATGGAGCCCAATGCCGCAGTCAGGCAAGCCAATTTGAACTTAAGGACATTCTTATTTCACTATTTGGCACCGAAATGCTCCTGGGTCATCCAAAACCCGTTTCGAGCACACGCCCAAGTCCGAAATTCATACAAACCTACCGGATTTTTCGAATTTCGATTCCGGGGTCATTTACTAAAAATGTTGACTGCAGTCAAACTTGGCCTTAAAGGCTAACCTTAAGGAACTAAGTGTTCCTATACTACTCCAAACTCCTCCAAACCTCGAACCACCCATCCCTGCAAGTCATAAATCAGTAAAAACAACTATGGGGAGCCTCATTTAGGGGAACGGGGTCCTAAAACACAAAATGACCGATCGAGTCGTTACATTCTCCACCTCTTAAACAAACGTTCGTCCTCGAACGGGTCTAGAATCATACCTGGAGTGCTGAATAAGTGTGGATATCTGCTCCACATGTCCTCCTCGGGCTCCCAAATCACCTCCTCGACTGGTTGGCCCCTCCACTTGACCTTTATGGCGGAAACCCTCTTGTACCTCAACTGGCGATCCTGCCTGTCAATGATAGCAACTGGCTCCTCCTCATAACCCAACTCTCATCTAGCTGGATGGTACTGAAATCTACCACGTGAGAGAAGTCGGCGTGATACCTCTGGAGCATGGACACATGAAAGACCGAATGAACCCCTGAAGCTCCTGATCTCTGTAGCTGAAGTAGGGCGTAGCCAACTCTGAACTGCCTCAATATTCTTAGTATCAACCTTGATACCTTCTCCGGATACCACATGCCCTAAGAATTCCACAAAATCCAACCAAATTTCAACTTGGAGAACCTAGCATACAACTTCTGTTCCCGCAAAGTCTGGAGCACAACCCTCAAATGCTGCTCGTGCTCCCCCAGGCTACGTGAGTAAATCAGAATGTCATCAATGAAGAAGATGAAAAAATAATCAATATAAGGCCTGAACACCCTGTTCATCAAGTCCATAAATGTTGTTGGGGCATTAGTCAAGCCAAAGGACATCTTCTCGTACGAAAGGTCGTCTTCGGAATATCCGAGTCCCGAATCTTCAACTGATGGTACCCTGACCTCAGGTTAACCTTAGAAAACACCCGAGCACCCTACAACTGGTCAAACAAATCACCGATACGCAGCAACAGGTACTTGTATTTGATGGTGACCTTGTTCAACTGGCGGTATTCAATACACATCCGCATAGTCCCATCCTTCTTCTTCACAAATAGCACTGGAGCACCCCAAGGCGATACGCTCGGTCTGAAAAAACCCTTAGCTAATAATTCCTCGAGCTGTTCTTTCAATTCCTTCGGATCCATACGATATGGGGGAATAGATATGGGTTTGGTGCAAAGAGCTAAGTCAATGCAAAAATCAATGTCGTGATCTGGTGGCATGCTTGGAAGATCTGAAGGGAGTACATCATGAAAACTCTCGAACTACTGGCACTGAATCAATTGTCGGAGACTCGGCGGTGGTGTCCCGCACATACGCAAGATAATCCAAACAACCCTTCTCGACCATATGCCGAGCCTTCAGGAAGGAAATAACCCGACTAGCGGCACTAACTGAGGAACCTCTCCACTCTAATCTCGGCAACTCGGGCATGGTTAGAGTAACATTATTGGCATGGCAATCTAGAATGGCATGATAGGGAGACATCCAATCCGTGCCCAGGACGACCTCAAAATCAACCATATCGAGCAACAAGAGGTCCGTTCTATTCTCGAACCCACAGAATGTAACCACACAGGACCGATAAATTTGGTCCATAACCAAAAAATCGCCCACAAGAGTGGACACATAAATAGGGGTGCCCAAGGACTCACGAGGAATATCTAGGGAATGAGCAAATAAGGCTGATACATATGAGTAAGTGGACCCTGGATTGAATAATACCGATGCATCTCTATCGCATACTGAAATAGTACCTTTGATCTCGGCATCTGAGGCCACTGCATCTGATCTGGCCGGAATAACATAAAATCTGGCTGGAGCACTGGATGAATGACCTCCACCGGAATAGACAGGAGCTGACCGGGCTCCCCCTGCCTGACCTCCACTTCTGAGATGACCCTTACCAGCCTGCCCTCCACCTCTGGGTGGCCGAACCGCTGATACTAACCTTATAGGTTGGTGACCTGCTGCACTGCCTTGCCCCGAATCCTAGGACATTGCTTCTTCATGTGACCTGGATTCCTACACTCATAACAACCTCCGGCACCATGGCCTGCTGCCCTGAAGAAGAACCTTGAATAGCGGGAGGACGGTAGGAACTCTCTGGCATAGCATTGAAACAAGGAATAGTAGACCCCTAATGACCAGAATACCCTCCGGAGGAACCCTGAATAGCTGGCTGGCGGTAAGAACTCTCTGGCATGGCGCTGAAATAAGGCCTCGCTGGGACACCTCGTGGAGGTGGTGGTGGTGTTGAATATGGGGGCCTACTGGATTGGCCCCTACCAAACTGATCTGTGCCCCTAGCTGGAACACCTCAGAAATCCCCAAAAAATCTATCCCTCTTATCCTGCTCTCTACTCTTCGCTCGATAACCCTCGATCTTGCGAGCAATCTCTACCACAAGCTGATAAGGAGTCCCCATCTCCACCTCTCGGGCCATGTTGACCCTAATACCTGGATGCAACCCAGCTACAAACCTCCGCACTCTCTCTGCGTCAGTAGGAAGTATCATGAGTGCATGATGAGACAACTTAGAAAACCTAGCGTCATAGTCAGTCACTGGCATCTAAGCCTACTCCAGCTGCTCAAACTGATACTGCAACTTTTCCTCTCAGAGGGTGGAATATATCTGTCCAGGAATAACTGAGTGAACTATTACCAAGCGGTGGGAGGGGAATCTGGCAGTCTACCAAGAATGTAGGGCTGCCACCATTTACGAGCCCTGCCCTCTAGCTGAAAAGTAGTGAAGTCAACTCCATGAGATTCCAGTAACCTCATGTTATGCATTCTGCCCCTGCACCTATCAATAAAGTCCTGTCGTCCTTATGACTCTCACCTCCGTAGACAGGAGAGTGCAGTCTGGTCCATCTTTCTAATAACTTCTGCGGATCGCCTTCCGCAGCTGGTCTTGGCTCAGGTGCTGTTGCTGCTACTGGCTGAACCCAGCCCACGGGCAGTGTACCCGGGGTCTGATATACTGCTGTTGCATGTCCAACGGCATGTGCAATAGGGGTCTGTGCTCCCCCTCCCGCCTGAGATGTGGCCAGATCTGCTGGAAATAACTAGCCTGAGTCATGGTGTCCATGAACCGCATCATACGACCCATGACCTCCTGAAATCCTGGCGCTGTCGCAAAATCCAAAAGGACAGGATCAGCTACGGGCACCTCGCCCTGCTTCTCAGTGATGGGATCCTCCAGTGGATCCCCTAGGGGTGCGATTGGTATAGTTTTTGGACGCCCTCGTCCCTTACCTCGGGCCGGTGCCTTCCCCTGGCCTATGCCACAACCTCAGATGACAGGGGTAGCGGCCCCTCGGGTCCGGAACATCAATTGCTCGCGTCCTCACCATCTGTGAGAGAATAGAAAAGTGAGATTTAGTATACCATCAATTGCACGATAGAAGGTGAATAAAGAGAGGTTTCCTAACACCCTATAGCCTCACGAAGATAAATATAGACGTCTCCGTACTGATCCGCAAGACTCTATTGGGTTTTCCCATAACTTGTGAGACCTACGTGAACCTAGAGCTCTGATACCATGTTGTCACGACCCATATCCTGACTTAGGTCACGATGGTGCCCAACGCGGCAGTCAGGCAAGCCAAGCATTATCTACTAGTGATTTCAGGTAGTTTACCAAAAACATTTTTCAACACTTGCTTAATTAGTTTTGAACATTAGGTAGAAACGGATAACTTAGGCAAATTTTTATGCAAAATAAATAATCATGAAGTCATAATTAACGATTACATCCCAAAATAAAGTCTACTAGCGTGTGAGTGCCAGGAACTAGTGTCACTGGTCTACAGGCATCTAGTAGATTAATATCAAAAGAATGAAAGATTGTCCTACTGTCTGAGTAAGTATAGACAGAAATAACAAAAGAATAGCTCCAAAGTGCTGCTGGAAATCGCCAAGAAAAGCATCTCACCATGAATCCTCGACCAGTAAAAACTCAGGAACGAGCTACGGACTGGAACCCAGATGCACATGCCTCAGAATCTGTACAATTAAGTATAGAGCATAGCATGAGTACATAAACAATATGTACCCAGTATGTATCCCACCTAATCTCGAAGAAGTAGGGACGAGAGGTCGACTTGACACGTACTAAGGTCCAAATAGTGTAATTGGGTGACAATTCAAAGAGGGAAACAAGTAAGCATCAAGTCCATAAATGCTGTTGGGGCATTAGTCAAGCCAAAGGACATCTTCTCGTACGAAAGGTCGTCTTCGGAACATCCGAGTCCCGAATCTTCAACTAATGGTACCCTGACCTCAGGTTAACCTTAGAAAACACCCGAGCACCCTACAACTGGTCAAACAAATCACCGGTACGCGGCAAAAGGTACTTGTTCTTGATGGTGACCTTGTTCAACTGGCGGTATTCAATACACATCCGCATAGTCCCATCCTTCTTTTTCACAAATAACACTGGAGCACCCCAAGGCGATACGCTCGGTCTGACAAAACTCTTAGCTAATAATTCCTCGAGTTGTTCTTTCAATTCCTTCGGAGCCATACGATATGGGGGAATAAATATGGGTTGGGTGCACAGAGCTAAGTCAATGCAGAAATCAATGTCGTGATCTGGTGGCTTGCTTGGAAGATATGAAGGGAATACACCATCAAAACGCTCGAACTACTGGCACTGAATCAATTGACGGAGACTCGGCGATGGTGTCCTGCACATACGCAAGATAATCCAAACAACCCTTCTCGACCATATGCCGAGCCTTCAGGAAGTAATTAACCCGACTAGTGGCACTAATTGAGGAACCTCTCCACTCCAATCTCGGCAACTCGGGCATGGCTAGAGTAACAGTCTTGGCATGGCAATCTAGAATGGCATGATAGGGAGACAACCAATCTGTGCCCAGGATGACCTCAAAATCAACCATATCTAGCAACAAGAGGTCCGTTCTATTCTCGAACCCACAAAATGTAACCACACAGGACCGATAAATCTGGTCCATAACCACAAAATCGCCCACATGAGTGGACACATAAACATGGGTGCCTAAGGACTCACGAGGAATATCCAGGGAATGATCAAATAAGGCTGATACATATGAGTAAGTGGATCCCTGATTGACTAATACCGATGCATCTCTACCGCATACTGAAATAGTACCTTTGATCTCGGCATTTGAGGCCACTGCATATGATCTAGCCGGAATAACATAAAATCTGGCTGGAGCACTAGATGGCTGACCTCCACCGGAATAGACAGGAGCTGGCCGGGCTCCCCCTACCTAGCCTCCACTTCTGAGATGATCCCTACCAGCCTGCCCTCCACCTCTGGGTGGCTGAACCGCTGATACTGACCTTATAGGTTGGTGACCTGCTGCACTGCCTTGCCCCGAAGCCTGGAACAATGCTTCTTCATGTGACCTGGATCCCCACACTCATAACAACCTCGGGCACCATGGCCTGCTGCCCTGAAGAAGAACCTTGAATAGCGAGAGGACGGTAGGAACTCTCTGGCATAGCATTGAAACATGGAATAGTAGACCCCTGATGACCAGAATACCCTCCGGAGGAACCCTGAATAGCTGGCTGGCGGTAAGAACTCTCTGGTATGGCGCTGAAATAAGGCCTCGCTGGGACACCTCGTGGAGGTGGTGGTGGTGCTGAATATGGGGGCCTACTGGATTGGCCCCTACCAAACTGATATGTGCCCCTAGCTGGAACACCTCTGAAATCCCCAAAAAATCTATCCCTCTTATCCTGCTCACTACTCTTCAACCAATAACCCTCGATCCTGCGAGAAATCTCTACCACAAGCTGATAAGTAGTCCCCATCTCCACCTCTCGGGCCATGTTGGCCCTAATACCTGGATGCAACCCAGCTACAAACCTCCGCACTTTCTCGGCGTCAGTAGGAAGTATCATGAGTGCATGATGAGACAGCTTAGAAAACCTAGCGTCGTAGTCAGTCACTGACATCTAACCCTACTCCAGCTGCTCAAACTGATAATGCAGCTTTTCCTCTCAGAGGGTGGAATATATTTGTCCAGGAATAACTGAGTGAACTACTACCAAGTGGTGGGAGGGGAATCTGGCAGTCTGCCAAGAATGTAGGACTGCCACCATTTACGGGCCCTGCCCTCTAGCTGAAAAGTAGTGAAGTCAACTCCATGAGACTCCAGTATCCTCATGTTATGCATTCTTCCCCTGCACCTATCAATAAAGTCCTGTCATACTCATGACGCTCACCTCCGTAGACAGGAGGGTTCAGTCTGGTCCATCTGTCTAATAACTTCTGCGGATCGCCGTCCGCAACTGGTCTGGGCTCAGGTGCTGCTACTGCCATAGGCTGAACCCAGCCCACGGGCAGTGTACCCGGGGTCTGATATACTGCTATTGCATGTCCAGCGGCATGTGCAGTAGGGGTCTGTGCTCCCCCTCCCGCCTGAGATGTGGCCGGATCTGCTGGAAATAACTAGCCTGAGTCATGGTGTCCATGAACCGCATCATACGACCCATAACCTCCTGAAATCCTGGCGCTGTCGCAAAATCCAAAAGGGCAGGATCTGCTACGGGCACCTCGCCCTGCATCTCAGTGATGGGATCCTCCACTGGATCCACTAGGAGTGCGACTGGTACAGTCTTGGGACGCCCTCGTCCCCTACCTCGGGCCGGTGCCCTCCCCCGGCCTATGCCACAGCCTCGGATGACAGGGGTAGCAGCCCCCCCGGGTTCGGAACATCAGTTGCTTGCGTCCTCACCATCTGTGAGAGAATAGAAAAGTGAGATTTAGTATACCATCAATTGCACTATAGAAGGTGAATAAAGAGAGGTTTCCTAATACCCTATAGCCTCACGAAGATAAATATAGACGTCTCCGTACCGATCCGCAACACTCTATTGGGTTTTCCCATAACTTGTGAGACCTACGTGAACCTAGAGCTCTGATACCTTGTTGTCACGACCCATATCCTGACTCAGGTCACGATGGTGCCCAACGCGGCAGTCAGGCAAGCCAAGCATTATCTACTAGTGATTTCAGGTAGTTTACCAAAAACATTTTTCAACACTTGCTTAATTAGTTTTGAAAATTAGGTAGAAACGGATAACTTAAGCAAATTTTTATGCAAAATAAATAATCATGAAGTCATAATTAACGATTACATCCCAAAATAAAGTCTACTAGCGTGTGAGTGCCAGGAACTAGTGTCACAAGTCTACAGGCATCTAGTAGATTAATATCAAAAGAATGAAAGTTTGTCCTACTGTCTGAGTAAGTATAGACATAAATAAAAAAAGAATAGCTCCAAAGTGCTGCTGGAAATCGCCAAGAAGAGCAGCTCACCATGAAGCCTCAACCAGTAAAACTCAGGAACGAGCTCCGGACTGGAACCCAGATGCACATGCCTCAGAACCTGTACAATTAAGTACAGAGCATAGCATGAGTACATAAACAATATCTACCCAGTATGTATCCCGCCTAATCTCGAAGAAGTAGTGACGAGAGGCCGACTTGACACGTACTAAGGTCCAAATAGTGTAATTGGGTGACAATTCAAAGAGGGAAACAAGTAAGCATGGATAGTAAGAAAAAAATATCGAATCGTAATAAAATCCAAATATGTAGTAAAGCATCAATTACAAGTTTTCAGTTCGATCCTCCAGGATAATTCACAGCTCAGCAGTCATAAACGATATTAGACAAATAGCATGTGCATAGTGGAATAAGGATATCCGGCCTAGGCCAACATAATAATAATAAATGTGCACTGCCGAAGGGTCGAACGATGCGAACCATAGATTCATCTATCAACCTGTCGTGGCGTACGACCCGCTCCCATGAGAGTAGGTGAAAGAATCACTCCACTCGCCGGATATAAATTGCGAAGCGGTCGCATGCAAACACCACTTCTTTCTTTCAATTCCTTTCAAATAACAACTCCTTTAAAACATCAAATTCTTGGTTTTTCTTAAAAACAAAGTTGCATACAATGAAATTACAAAGCATATAACTCAAGTTAATGGAATTCACATGGAATGGTGTGGGCCTAACTACCCGGACATAATAATAATAGTCACTACGCACGGGCTGTCGTCACCTCGAACGTATGTAGTCCCCCACAACAATGACACATAATCATTTAATTCACCTATGGGAAAAATTTCCTCTTACAAGGTTAGAAAGGAGACTTACCGTCAAGTCTACTTCCCGGGTCAAGAATGCACCCGAAACTCCAAATTCGTTGCCCAAGGACTCGAAACTAGTCAAATAATGCATAAATAAATCAATCTATACTCAAAAGTATGAAATTTCCCTATTTAAATGATTATTTCAACCTAAATTACAAAATCCCAAAATACACCCCTCGGGCCACGTGCTCGGATTCCTGAAATTTTTGAATGGAAACTATCACCCATAGACTAAGGATCAATATTATATAGTTTTTGTTTGATTCCTCAAAAAATTCCTTGGTAATTACCCATTTTTGTCAAAAACCTAGGTTTTTACTCTAACCACGGTTTCAACTAATTGTGGTGTTAATCTACCTAACAATTCAAGTAATAAGCTAAATTCATAGTTTGAATTACTTACCTCACAGTAGCTAGGTCGAATACCCTCCTTGCATGCTCTCAAAATCGCCCAAGAATGAAGAAAAGTGTTAAAAAATGGCTAAGTCCCGTGTTTAAAAGGAAGTGCACTGCCTACAGGCTTTTTGCACATGTGGCTCGAGGACCGGACCTACGGTCTTGAATCTGCGAGGAAATTTTCGCACATGCGGATAAGGGGAAGGGGCCCTGGTTTCACACCTGTGGAGCGAAGTCTGCACCTGCGGGCCCGCTTCTGCGGAAAGGGGTCTGCACTTGCGGAAAAGGGCAACTCCCTCAGGAGTAACACCTACGAGACTGGGACCGTAGGAGCGGTCTCGCACCTGCGACTTGACCTCTGCAGGTGCGGTCGCACTAGATGTGGTGCACCAGCAATCATTTTAGGCTAATTTTTACCTCGCTCTATGCCCGAATGGCATCTGGGCCCACCCGAGACCCTGTCCATATATACCAGCAAGTGCTAAATCATAATACGGACTCGCTTGAGCCTTCAGAATGCCCAAAACTGAGCTAAATCTAAAAATCATACCTCAAAACCTATTGGATGAAACTTAAGAACTTCAAGTTTCTGAATTCTCTTTCAACATGCCAAACCATACCTATACTACTCGGAATGACACCAAATTTTGCGAACAAGTCATAAATGATATGACGAAATTATTCCCGATCTCGGAATTCCGTTCAGACTTAGATAACACAAAAACACGTTCTAAAGCTCAATTTGAACTTAAGGACATTCTTATTTCACTATTTGGCGCCGAAATGCTCCTGGGTCATCCAAAACCCGTTTCGAGCACACGCCCAAGTCCGAAATTCATACAAACCTACCGGAGTTTTCGAATTTCGATTCCGGGGTCATTTACCTAAAATGTTGACTGTAGTCAAACTTGGCCTTTAAGGCCAACCTTAAGGAACTAAGTGTTCCTATACTACTCCAAACTCCTCCAAACCTCGAACCACCCGTCCCCGCAAGTCATAAATCAGTAGAAACAACTACGGGGAGTCTCATTTAGGGGAACGGGGTCCTAGAACACAAAATTACCGATCAAGTCGTTACATTCTCCACCTCTTAAACAAACGTTCATCCTCGAACAGGTCTAGAATCATACCTGGAGTGCTGAATAAGTGTGGATATCTGCTCCGCATGTCCTCCTCGGGCTCCCAAATCGCCTCCTCGACTGGTTGGCCTCTCCACTTGACCTTTATGGCGGAAACCCTCTTGTACCTCAACTGGCGATCCTGCCTGTCAATGATAGCAACTGGCTCCTCCTCATAACCCAACTCTCATCTAGCTGGATGGTACTGAAATCTACCACGTGAGAGAAGTCGGCGTGATACCTCTGGAGCATGGACACATGAAAGACCGAATGAACCCCTGAAGCTCCTGATCTCTGTAGCTGAAGTAGGGCGTAGCCAACTCTGAACTGCCTCAATATTCGTAGTATCAACCTTGATACCTTCTCCGGATACCACATGCCCCAAGAATGCCACAAAATCCAACCAGAATTAACACTTGGAGAACCTAGCATACAACTTATGTTCCCGCAAAGTCTGGAGCACAACCCTTAAATGCTGCTCGTGCTCCCCTAGGCTACTTGAGTAAATCAGAATGTCATCAATGAAGAAGATGACAAAAGAATCAATATAAGGCCTGAAAACCGTGTTCATCAAGTCCATAAATGCTGTTGGGGCATTAGTCAAGCCAAAGGACATCTTCTCATACGAAAGGTCGTCTTCGGAATATCCGAGTCCCGAATCTTCAACTGATGGTACCCTGACCTCAGGTTAACCTTAGAAAACACCCGAGCACCCTACAACTGGTCAAACAAATCACCGATACCCAGCAACAGGTACTTGTACTTGATGGTGACCTTGTTCAACTGGCGGTATTCAATACACATCCGCATAGTCCCATCCTTCTTCTTCACAAATAGCACTGGAGCACCCCAAGGCGATACGCTCGGTCTAACAAAACCCTTAGCTAATAATTCCTCGAGCTGTTCTTTCAATTCCTTCGGATCCATACGATATGGGGGAATAGATATGGGTTGGGTGCACAGAGCTAAGTCAATGCAAAAATCAATGTCGTGATCTGGTGGCATGCTTGGAAGATCTGAAGGGAGTACATCATCAAATCTGGTCCATAACCACAAAATCACCCACAGGAGTGGACACATAAACAGGGGTGCCCAAGGACTCACGAGGAATATCCAGGGAATGAGCAAATAAGGTTGATACATATGAGTAAGTGGATCTTGGATTGAATAATACCGATGCATCTCTACTGCATACTAAAATAGTACCTTTTATCTCGGCATCTGAGGCCACTGCATCTGATCTGGCCGGAATAACATAAAATCTGGTTGGAGCACTGGATGACTGACCTCCACCGGAATAGACAGGAGCTGACTGGGCTCCCCCTGCCTGGCCTCCACTTCTGAAATGACCCCTACCAGCCTTCTCTCCCTCTCTGGGTGGCCGAACCGCTGATACTGACCTTATAGGTTGGTGACCTACTGCACTACCTTGCCCTGAAGCCTGGGACAATGCTTCTTCATGTGATCTGGATCCCCACACTCATAATAACCTCCGGCACTATGGTCTGCTGCCCTGAAGAAGAACCTTGAATAACGGGAGGACGGTAGGAACTCTCTGGCATAACATTGAAACAAGAATTAGTAGACCCCTGATCACTAGAATACCCGTCGGAGGAACCCTGAATAGCTGGCGGGCGGTAAGAACTATCTGGCATGGCGCTGAAATAAGGCCTCGCTGGGACACCTCGTGGAGGTAGTGGTGGTGCTGAATATGGGGGCCTACTGGATTGTCCCCTACCAAACTGATCTGTGCCCCTAGCTGGAACACCTCTAAAATCCCCAAAAATATAGCCCTCTTATCCTGCTCTCTACTCTTCGACTGATAACCCTCGATCCTGGGAGAAATCTCTACCACAAGCTGATAAGGAGTCCCCATCTCCACCTTTCGGGCCATGTCTGCCCTAATACCTGAATGCAACCCAGCTACAAACCTCTACACTCTCTCTGCTTCAGTAGGAAGTATCATGAGTGCGTGATGAGACATCTCAGAAAATCTAGCGTCATAGTCAGTCACTGACATCTAACCCTACTCCAGCTACTCAAACTGATACTGCAACTTTTCCTCTCAGAGGGTGGAATATATCTGTCCAAGAATAACTGAGTGAACTGCTCCCAAGTGGTGGGAGGGGAATCTGGAAGTCTGCCAAGAATGTAGGACTGCCACCATTTACGGGCCCTGCCCTCCAGCTGAAAAGTAGTGAAGTCAACTCCATGAGACTCCAGTATCCTCATGTTATGCATTCTGCCCCTGCACCTATCAATAAAGTCCTGTTGTCCTCATGACGCTCACCTCCGTAGACAGGAGGGTGCAGTCTGGTCTGTCTGTCTGATAACTTCTGCGGATCGCCGTCCGCAGCTGGTCTGGGCTCAGGTGCTGCTGCTGCCACTGGCTGAACCCAGCCCACGGGCAGTGTACCCGGGGTCTGATATACTGTTGTTGCATGTCCAGCGGCATGTGCATTAGGGGTCTGTGCTCCCCCTCCCGCCTGAGATGTGGCCGGATCTGCTGGAAATAACTAGCCTGAGTCATGGTGTCCATGAACCGCATCATACGACCCATGACCTCCTGAAATCCTGGCGTTGTCGCAAAATCCAAAAGGGCAGGATCTGCTACGGGCACCTCGCCCTGCTTCTCAATGATGGGATCCTCTACTGGATCCACTAGGGGTGCGACTGGTACAGTCTTGGGACGCCCTCTCCCCCTACCTCGGGCCGGTGCTTTCCCCCAGCTTATGCCACAACCTCGGATGAAAGGGGTAGCGGTCCCTCGGGTCCGGAACATCAGCTGCTCGTGTCCTCACCATCTGTGAGAGAATAGAAAAGTGAGATTTAGTATACCATCAATTGCACGATAGAAGGTGAATAAAGAGAGGTTTCCTAACACCCTATAGCCTCACGAAGATAAATATAGATGTCTCCGTACTGATCCGCAAGACTCTATTGGGTTTTCCCATAACTTGTGAGACCTACGTGAACCTAGAGCTCTGATACCATGTTGTCACGACCCATATCCTGACTTAGGTCACGATGGTGCCCAACGCGGCAGTCAGGCAAGCCAAGCATTATCTACTAGTGATTTCAGGTAGTTTACCAAAAACATTTTTCAACACTTGCTTAATTAGTTTTGAACATTAGGTAGAAACGGATAACTTAGGCAAATTTTTATGCAAAATAAATAATCATGAAGTCATAATTAACGATTACATCCCAAAATAAAGTCTACTAGCGTGTGAGTGCCAGGAACTAGTGTCACAAGTCTACAGGCATCTAGTAGATTAATATCAAAAGAATGAAAGATTGTCCTACTGTCTGAGTAAGTATAGACAGAAATAACAAAAGAATAGCTCCAAAGTGCTGCTGGAAATCGCCAAGAAGAGCAGCTCACCGTGAAGCCTCGACCAGTAAAACCTCAGGAATGAGCTCCGGACGGGAACCCAGATGCACATGCCTTAGAACTTGTACAGTTAAGTACATAGCGTAGCATGAGTACATAAACAATATGTACCCAGTAAGTATCCCGCCTAATCTCGAAGAAGTAGTGACGAGAAGTCGACTTGACACTTACTAGGGTTCAAACAGTCTAATTGGGTGACAATTCAAAGAGGGAAACAAGTAAGCATGGGTAGTAAGAAAAAAATATCGAATCGTAATAAAATCCAAATATGTAGTAAAGCATCAATTTACATGTTTTCAATTCGATCCTCCAGGATAATTCACAGCTCAGCAGCCATAGACGATATCAGACAAATAGCATGCGCATAGTGGAAAATGGACATCCGTCCTGGGCCAACATAATAATAATAAATGTGCACTGCTGAAGGGTCGAACGACGTGAACCATAGATGCATCTATCAACCTATCATGGCGTACGACCCGCTCCCATGAGAGCAGGGGAAAGAATCACTCCGCTCGCAGGATATAAATTGCGAAGCGGTCGCATGCAAACACAACATCTTTCTTTCAATTCCTTTCAAATAACAACTCTTTTAAAACTTCAAATTCTCGGTTTTTCTTAAAAACAAAGTTCCATACAATGAAATTACAAAGCATATAACTCAAGTTAATGGAATTCAAATGGCATGGTGTGGGTCTAACTACCCAGACATAGTAATAATAGTCACTACGCACGGGCTCTCGTCACCTCGAAAGTACGTAGTCCCCCACAACAATGACACATAATCATTTAATTCACCTATGGGGAAATTCCCTCTTACAAGGTTAGAAAGGAGACTTACCTCGCGTCAAGTCTACTTCCCGGGTCAAGAATGCGCCCGAAACTCCAAATTCGTCGCCTAAGGACTCGAAACCAGTCAAATATTGCATAAACAAATCAATCTATAGTTAAAAGTATGAAATTTTCCTATTTAAATTATTATTTCAACCTAAATTTCAAAATCCCAAAATACACCCCCCGGGCCCATGTGCTCGGATTCCGGAAATTTTTGAAGGAAACTATCACCCATGGCCTAAGGATCAATATAATATAGTTTTTGTTTGATTCCTCAACAAATTCCTTGGTAATTTCCCATTTTTGTCAAAAACCTAGGTTTTTACTCTAACCCACGGTTTCAACTAATTGTGGTGTTAATCCACCTAACAATTCAAGTAATAAGCTAAATTCATAGTTGGAATTACTTACCTCATAGTAGCTAGATCGAATACCCTCCTTGCATGCTCTCAAAATCGCCCAAGAATGAAGAAAAGTTTTCAAAAATGGCTAAGTCCCGTGTTTAAAAGGAAGTGCACTGCCTACAGGCTTTTCGCATCTGCGGCTCGAGGACCGCACCTGCAGTCTCGCATTTGCGAGGAAATTCTCGCACCTGCGGATAAGGGGAAGGGGGCTTGGTTTCGCACCTGCGGAGCTATGTCCGCACATGCGGGTCCATTTCTGCGGAAAGGGGTCCACACCTCAGAAATTGGCAACTCCCTCAGGAGTCGCACCTGCGAGACTGGGACCGCAGGAGCGGTCTCGCTCCTGCGACTTGACCTGCGCAGGTGCGGTCGCACCAGACCTGGTGCACCAACAATCATTTGAGGCTAGTTTTTACCTCGCTCGATGCTCGAATGGCATCTGGGCCCACCGGAGACCCCGTCCAAATATACCACCAAGTCCTAAATCATAATACGGACTCGCTTGAGCCTTCGGAATGCCCGAAACAACGCTAAATATAAAAATCATACCTCAAAACCTATTGGATCAAACTTAAGAACTTCAAGTTTCTGAATTCGCTTTCAACATGCCGAACCATACCTATACTACTCGGAATGACACCAAATTTTGCGAGCAGGTCATAAATGTTATGACGAAACTATTCCCGATCTCGGAATTCCGTTCGGACCTCAATAAGACAAAAACACGTTCTAAACCTGAATTTGAACTTACGGACATTCTTATTTCACTATTTGGCGCCGAAACTCTCCTGGGTAATCCAAAACCCGTTTCGAGCACACGCCGAAGTCCGAAATCATCATACGAACCTACCGGAGTCTTTGAATTTTGATTCCGCAGTCATTTACTGAAAATGTTGACTGAAGTCAAACTTTTCCTTTAAGGCCAACCTTAAGGAACTAAGTGTTCCTATACTACTCCAAACTCCTCCAAACCTCGAACCACCCGTCCCCGCAAGTCATAAATCAGTCAAAACAACTACAAGGAGTATCATTTAGGGGAACGAGGTCCTAGAACACAAAATGACCGATCGAGTCGTTACATTCTCCACCTCTTAAACAAACTTTCGTCCTCAAATGGGTCTAGAATCATACCTGGAGTGCTGAATAAGCGTGGATATCTGCTCCGCATGTCCTCCTCGGACTCCTAAGTCGCCTCCTCGATTGGTTGGCCCCTCCACTGGACCTTTATAGCAGAAACCCTCTCGGACCTCAACTGGTGATCCTGCCTGTCAATGGTAGCAACTGGCTCCTCCTCATAACCCAACCTATCATCTAGCTGGATGGTACCGAAATCTACCACGTGAGAGAAGTCGGCGTGATACCTCTAGAGCATGGACACATGAAAGACCGGATGAACCGCTAATAAACTGGGAGGTAAAGCAAGCTCATAAGCAATCTCCCCAACTCGTCTCAACACCTCAAATGGGCCTATAAACCTCGGACTCAGCTTTCCCTTATTCATAAACCTCATAATACCCTTCATCAGCGAGACCTTCAACAGAACCTTCTCGCCCTCCATAAATGATACATCACGCGCCTTCTGATTCGCGTAACTCTTCTGTCTGGACTGTGTTGTACGAAGTCTCTCCTGAATCAACTGCACCTTCTCCAAAGCATCCTTCACCAGATCGGTGCCATATAGCTTAGCCTCGCCAGGCTCAAACCACCCGATGTGAGATCGACATCGCCGACCATACAAGGCCTCAAATGGAGCCATCTCAATGCTGGACTGATAACTATTATTATAAGCAAACTCGGCCAAAGGCAAGAACTGGTCTCACTGCCCTCCAAAGTCAATCACATATGCCTTGAGCATGTCCTCCAATATCTGAACTGTCCGCTCTGACTACCCATCGATCTGAGGGTGGAATACTGTGCTGAGCTCTTCCCGGGTGCCTAACTCACTCTGTACGGCTCTCCAGAAGTGCGAGGTGAACTGAGGACCTCGATATGATATAATGGACACATGCACACCGTGAAACCGAGCTATCTCCCGAATATAGATCTAGACCAACCTATAAGAAGTGTAAGTGGTAGCTACTGGAATGAAATGTGCCGACTTGGTCAACCTGTCCACAATGACCCAAACCGCATCAACCTTCTGCAAAGTCTGAGGTAACCCAACTACGAAGTCCATAGTGATGCGCTCCCATTTCCACTCAGGTATAGGCATCTGCTGAAGTAGGCCTCCTGGCCTCTGGTGCTCATATTTAACCTGCTGGCAATTTAGACATCTAGCCACATACTTCACTATGTATTTCTTCATCCATCTCCACCAGTAGTGTTGCCTCAGGTCACGATACATCTTCGTAGCACCAGGATGTATAGAATACCGTGAACTGTGAGCCTCATCTAGAATCCTACCCTCAGGCCATCAAAATTAGGGACACATAAGCGACCCTGAAGTCTCAGAACACCGTCCTCGCCAATACAAACCTCTTTGGCACCACCCTGAACCACTGACTCCCGGAGAGCCACAAAATGTGGATCATCATACTGCCGAGTCTTGATCTCCCCCAATAATGAAGACTGAGCCATCATACATGCAAGAACCCGATTGGGCTCGGAAAGGTCCAACCTCACCAGATGATTAGCCAAGGACTGAATGTCCAAATCTAGAGGTCTCTCCTCTGATGAAATGAAAGCCAGACTACCCATACTCTCTGCCTTCTTGCTTAAGGCATCTGCTACCACGTTCGTTTTGCCCGGATGATAAATAATGGTGAAGTCATAATCCTTCAGCAACTCAAGCCACCTGCGCTGTCTCAAGTTGAGATCCCTCTGCTTGAACAAGTGCTGCAAATGCAGTGGTCTGTATAAACCTCACAAGGTACCCCATACAAGTAACGCCTCCAAATCTTAAGAGCATGAACAATCGCCGCCAACTCCAGATCGTGCACATGGTAACTCTTCTCATGAACTTTCAGCTACCATGAAGGATATGCAATAACTCGCCCCTCCTGCATCAACACACAACCCAAACCAACTCGTGAAGCGTCGCAATAAACCGTATACATCCCAGAACTGGAAGGCAACACTAGAACTGGTGTTGAAGTCAATGCTATCTTGAGCTTCTGAAAGCTCGCCTCACACTCGTCGGACCATTGAAATGGGAATTCTTATGGGTCAATCTAGTTAGAGGGGCTGCAATGAATGAAAAGCCCTCCACAAATCGACGATAATAACCCGCTAGACCCAAGAAGCTCCTGATCTCTGTATCTGAAGTAGGGCGTAGCCAACTCTAAACTGCCTCAATATTTTTAGGATCAACCTTGATACCTTCTCCGGATACCACATGCCCCAAGAATGCCACAAAATCCAACCAAAATTCACACTTGGAGAACTTAGCATACAACTTCTGTTCCCGCAAAGTATGGAGCACAACCCTCAAATTCTGCTTGTGCTCCCCCAGGCTACGTGAGTAAATCAGAATTTCATCAATGAAGACGATGAAAAAAGAATCAATATAAGGCCTGAGCATCCTATTCATCAAGTCCATAAATGTTGTTGGGGCATTAGTCAAGCCAAAGGACATCTTCTCGTACGAAAGGCCGTATTCGGAACATCCGAGTCCCGAATCTTCAACTGATAGTACCCTGACCTCAGGTTAACCTTAGAAAACACCCGAGCACCCTACAACTGGTCAAAAAAAAATCATCGATACGCGGCAATGGGTACTTGTTCTTGATGGTGACCTTGTTCAACTGGCGGTATTCAATACACATCCGCATAGTCCTATCCTTCTTCTTCACAAATAGCACTGGAGCACCCCAAGGTGATACACTCGGTCTGAAAAACCCCTTAGTCAATAATTCCTCAAGCTGTTCTTTAAATTCCTTCGGAGCCATACAATATGAGGGAATAGATATGGGCTGGGTGCCCGGAGCTAAGTCAATGCAGAAATCAATGTCATGATCCCGTGGTATGCCTGGAAGATCAGAAGGGAATACATCATCAAACTCTCGAACTACAGGCACTGAATCAATTGCCGGAGACTCGGCGGTGGTGTCCCGCACATACGCAAGATAAGCCAAACAACCCTTCTCGACCATATGCCGAGCCTCTAGGAAGGAAATAACCCGACTAACGACACTAACTGAAGAACCTCTCCACTCTAATCTCGGCAACTCGAGAATGGCTAGAGTAACAGTCTTGGCATGGCAATCTAGAATGGCATGATAGGGAGACAGCCAATTCGTGCTCAGGATGACCATAAAATCGACCATATCGAGCAGCAGGAGGTCTAGTCTGTTCTCGAACCCACAGAATGTAACCACACAGGACCGATAAATCTGGTCCACAACCACAAAAGCACCCACAGGAGTGGACACATAAACATGGGTGCCCAAGGACTCACGAGGAGTATCCAGGGAATGAGCAAATAAGGCTGATACATATGAGTAAGTGGATCTTGGATTGAATAATACCGATGTATCTCTACTGCATACTAAAATAGTACCTTTGATCTCGGCATCTGAGGCCACTGCATCTGATCTGGCCGGAATAACATAAAATCTGGCTAGAGCACTGGATGACGGACCTCCACCGGAATAGACAGAAGCTGACTGGGCTCTCCCTGCCTGGCCTCCACTTCTGAGATGACCCCTACCAGCATGCCCTCCACCTCTAGGTGGCCGAACCGCTGATACTGACCTTATAGGTTGGTGACCCTGCTGCACTGCCTTGCCCTGAAGCCTGGGACAATGTTTCTTCATGTTACCTGGATCCCTACACTCATAACAACCTCCCGGCTCCCTAGCCTACTACCCTGAAGAAGAACCTTGAATAGCGGGAGGACGGTAGGAACTCTGTGGCATAACACTGAAACAAGGACTAGTAGACCCCTGATGACCAGAATACCCGCCGGAGGAACCCTGAATAGCTGGCGGGCGGTAAGAAATCTCCGGCAAGATGCTGAAATAAGGCCTCGCTGGGACACCTCGTGGAGGTGGTGGTGGTGTTGAATATGGGGGCCTACTGGATTGGCCCCTACCAAACTAACCTCTGCCCCTAGCTGGAGCGCCTCTGAAATCCTAAAAAAATCTAGCCCTCTTATCCTGCTCTCTACTCCTCGACCGATAACCCTCGATCCTGCGAGCAATCTCTACCACAAGCATATAAGGAGTCCCCATCTCCACCTCTCGAGCCATGTTGGACCTAATACCTGGATGCAACCTAGCTACAAACCTCCGCACTCTCTCTGCGTCAATAGGAAGTATCATGAGTGCGTGACGAGACAGCCCATAAAACCTAGCCTAATAGTCGGTCACTGACATCTAACCCTACTCCAGCTACTCAAACTAATACTGCAGCTTTTCCTCTCAGAGGGTGGAATATATCTGTCCAGGAATAACTGAGTGAACTGCTCTCAAGTGGTGGGACGGGAATCTGGCAGTCTGCCAAGAATGTAGGACTGCCACCATTTACGGGCCCTACCCTCCAACTGAAAAGTAGTGAAGTCAACTCCATGAGACTCCAGTATCCTCATGTTGTGCAGTATGTCCCTGCACCTATCAATAAAGTCTTGTGCGTCCTCATGACGCTCACCTCTGTAGATAGGAGGGCGCAGTCTAGCCCATCTGTCTAATATTTTCTGGGGATCGCCGTCCGCAGCTGGTCTGGGCTCAAGTGCTACTGTTGCCACTAGCTGAACCATGCCCACGGGCAGTGTACCCGGGGTCTGATTTACTGCTGCTGCATGTCCAACGACATGTGTAGTAGGGGTCTGTGCTCCCCCTCCCGCCTGAGATGTGGCCGGATCTGCTGGAGATAACTAGCCTGAGTCATGGTGTCCATGAACCGCATCATATGACCCATGACCTCCTGAAATCCGGGCACTACTGCAAAATCCAAAGAGGCAGGATCTGCTACGGGCACCTCGCCCTGCTCCTCAGTGGTGGGATCCTCCAGCTCACCGTGAAGCCTCGACCAGTAAAAACTCAGGAACGAGCTCTGGACTGGAACCCAGATGCACCTGCCTCAGAACTTGTACAATTAAGTAAATAGCGTAGCATGAGTACATAAATAATTTGTACCCAGAAAGTATCCCGCCTAATCTCGAAGAATTAGTGACGAAAGGTCGACTTGACACTTACTAGAGTTCAAACAATGTAACTAGGTGACAATTCAAAGAGGGCAACAAGTAAACATGGATAGTAAGAAAAAAAATATCGAATCGTAATAAAATCTAAATATGTAGTAAAGCATCAATTTACAAGTTTTTAGTTCGATCCTGCAGGATAATTCACAGCTTAGCAGTCATAAACGATATCAGACAAATAGCATGCGCATAGTGGAATAAGGACATCCGTCCTGGGCCAACATAATAATAATAATAAATGTGCACTGCCGAAGGGTGGAACGACGCGAACCATAGATGCATCTATCAACCCCGTGGCGTACGACTTGCTCTCATTAGAGTAGGGGAAAGAATCACTCCACTCGCGGGATATAAATTGCGAAACGGTCGCATGCAAACACAACATCTTTCTTTCAATTCCTTTCAAATAACAACTCCTGTAAAACATCAAATTCTCGGTTTTTCTTAAAAATAAAGTTGCATACGATGAAATTACAAAGCATATAACTCAAGTTAATGGAATTCACATGGCATGGTGTGGGCCTAACTACCCGGACATAACAATAATAGTCATTACGCACGGGCTCTCGTCAACTCGCATGTACGTAGTCCCCCAAAACAATGACACATAATCATTTACTTCACCTATGGGGAAAATTCCCTCTTACAAGTTTAGAAAGGAGACTTACCTCGCGTCAAGTCTTCTTCCTGGGTCAAGAATGCGCCTGAAACTCCAAATTCGTCGCCCAAGGACTCGAAACTAGTCAAATATTGCATAAATAAATCAATCTGTACTCAAAAGTATGAAATTTCCCTATTTAAATGATTATTTCAACCTAAATTGCAAAATCCAAAATACACCCCTCGGGTCCACGTTCTCCGATCCGGAAATTTTTGAAGGAAATTGTCACCCATGGCCTAAGGATCAATATTATATAGTTTTTGTTTGGTTCCTCAACAAATTCCTTTGCAATTTCCCATTTTTTTCAAACGCCTAGGTTTTTACTCTAACCAATGGTTTCAACTAATTGTGGTGTTAATCTACCTAACAATTCAAGTAATAAGCTAAATTCATAGTTGGAATTACTTACCTCACAGTAGCTAGGTCGAATACCCTCCTTTCATGCTCTAAAAATCGCCCAAGAATGAAGAAAAGTGTTAAAAAATGGCTAAGTCCCGTGTTTAAAAGGAAGTGCACTGCCTACAGGCTTTTCGCACCTGCGGCTCGAGGACGTCACCTGCGGTCTCGCATCTGCAAGGAAATTCTCGCACCTGCGGCTAAGGGGAAGGGGTCTAGTTTCGCACTTGCGGGTCCGCTTCTACGGAAAGGGGTCCGCACCTGCAGAATTAGCAACTCCCTCAGAAGTCACACCTGCGAGACTGGGACCGCATGAGCGGTCTTGCACCTGCGACTTGACCTCCGCAGGTGCGGTCGCACCAGATCTGGTGCACCAGCAGTCATTTTAGGCTGGTTTTAGCCTCGCTCGATGCCCGAATGGCATCTGGGCCCACCCGAGACCCTGTCCAAATATACCAGCAAGTCCTAAATCATTATATTCGCTCGATCCTTTGGAACGCCCAAAACATCGCTAAATCTAAAAATCATACCTCAAAACCTATTGGATCAAATTTAAGAACTTCAAGTTTCTGAATTCGCTTTCAACATGCCGAACCATACATGTACTACTTGGAATGACACAAAATTTTGCGAGCAAGTCATAAATAACATGACGACACTATTCCCGATCTCGAGTTCCATTCGGACCTCGATAACACAAAACACGTTCTAAACCTCAATTTGAACTTAAGGACATTCTTATTTTACTATTTGGCGCCGAAACGCTCCCGGGTCATCCAAAACCCGTTTCGAGCACATGCCTAAGTCCGAAATCATCATACGAACCTACTGGAGTCTTTGAATTTCGATTCCGGGGTCGTTTACTGAAAATGTTGATGGAATTCAAACTTGTCCTTTAAGGCCAACCTTAAGGAACTAAGTGTTCCTATACTACTCCAAACTCCTCCAAACCTCGAACCACCCGTCTCCGCAAGTCATAAATCAGTAAAAGTAACTATGGGGAGTCTCATTTAGGGGCACAGGGTCCTAGAACACAAAATGATCGGTCGGGTCGTTACAGAACATACGACAGAGAAACCAACAACTCTGTTTTAGACCTCATCATCTATCTAGGAGAAAAAAGTGACTTGTCTCTTATAGGAAGTAAACTAACATTAATTAAGAGCGACAACGTCATCATCAGAAAATAAATAAGGCATTTATTAAAACTATAATTAGTTCTTTCACCATAAATAATTTAACCAAGTGTTAGTAGTAAACGTAGTATGGAAAACGATGCATACTGATATAATATTTGAGAGGCGGATACGGAATTTGGAGCATAAATCGTTGAATTTGAGAAAAAGATATCCCCGCAATAATATATTTTTATATTATATTTTTTCACGATCCAAAATCCATTAAAGATCGTGATGGCACCGGACATCACTGTCAAGCAAGCTAACAATAAATACTTAATTTGGTCCTCATTTCAATATTTTAGAAATCATATTTTTCTATAATGAAATAGTAAAAGATGAGATTTACAGAATAAATAATAATATATTTAACAACTTCAATACAAAACAACCCATAATCACCCCAAAACCCGGTGTCACAAGTGCATGAGCATTAACTAGAAATATAAAGTAAAATACAGCATCTGTCCGAAATACAAATTGGACAGGAGAAATATAAACACTCTGAAGGAGACTCTGCTGGCTGCGGGTCGTAATATGAAGTGCAGCTCACCTAAGTCCCCGCATGTATACACACATATGTTTCCACGGGGCCACTAGACATATATGTACCTGCACAAAAATATGCAGCAAGTGTAGTATGAGTACGCAAATCCACGTGTACCCAGTAATTATCTAGCCTAACCCCGGAGGAGTAGTGACGAGGGGTCGATATCGACATTCACTAGTGGTCCAATGATATCAGGTACAATAAAAGGTAAATAAACATGAGGCAGAGTAAATAAATGAAATAAACAAGCATAAAATACGTGATACAATTTTCCCTCTTTACAATGAACTCAAGCTTCCCATTAGAACTTCCCTACTTAACCGGAGTACACATATAGGTGTAGTGGATCTCATCAAATAGATGGTCATAATTCAAATCAGGAAAGCTCACGGATACATTGGCTTCTTGCCAAATATTACACACGATTCTGTGAGGATAGGATATAGGAAATGTTGAGGCGTATGGTCTGATCCAACATAAATATTTAAACTGTGCACTGTCGAGGGTCGAACGCCACGAACCATAGATGCATCTGTTAACCTGCCGAGGTGAACGACTCGCTCCCATGAGAGTGTGGTACATAAATCCTACCAAGGCGAACGACCCGATCCCATAAGATGTGAAATACATAATCCTGTTGAGGCGAACGACCCTATCCCATTAGAATAAGAAGCTTTGACGGGTCCTTGACTCCACTCACAAATAAACGTGTGAGTTATAATTTCTTTAACAAAAACCTTTCAATGAAGTGTATATATATATATATCACGAAAACATGCCGTAAGAGGAGTAAAGTTATTCAGCGGCTAATCATGAACTCGTGAAGTCTCTAAAATAGCAAGTCTAGTCTCAAGTAGAAATGTAAAACAGAGAAATTTAATAGGCGAGAGACTGCTCAAATAATACAGTTATAGCATGATGTGAACCTAAGTATACCCGGACAATAACTGTCACGACCCAATTTCATTATAGGCCGTGATGGAGCCCAACACCGTTGCTAGGTAAGCCAACACTGGTCAATCTAGTGATTTCCACTTTTAATATGTTTACTAAGTGAATAACATTCCTAATTGATAAAAGTTTTAGAAATTTACAGCTGTAAAGTAATTAAACAAAAGCAACCGAGTGCAAATCGAAGTCATAACAATAAATCCAAAATAATACGTCTACTAGTGTGTGTGCCAAGACCTAGTGTCATAAGTATGTGGGCTACTAGCAGCATATACAAAAGAATACTAGTCTACTGTATGAAGGGAAATAGACAGAAATATAAATCAACAGAGAGACTTCGGCTACTGCTGAACGGCTCAGGAGGGTAGCTCACCGTGGAGTCTCGAGCTAGAAATCAAGAGTACGCGCCGGACTGGTAACCAGATGCACCTGCCTCAGATCTTGCACATCAAGTGCTGAAGTGTAGCGTGAGTACATAAACAATATGTACCCTGTAAGTATCTAGTCTAACCTCGAAGAAGTAGTGACGAGGGGTCAACTTCGACACTTACTATGAGCCAAAAAGATAATAATGTGAAGTTCTAATTAAGCATGAAATACATACAATGATAATAAAGCTCAAAACAAAAAGTAAGTAATCATTCTTTCAAGTAAGAACCAAATCATTGCTCTCATCTCTTCCTTTCACCTTTCAAGTACGTGCAATAATATTAAATATAAATAGCGATTTCGGTATCTATACGCACGAGTTATGCCAAGGACGTACGACCCGATCCAAATATGCAGAATAATATATTGTGCATTACCGAGGGTCGAACGACTTGAACCATATAATATATTAATAGATCCTGCCGAGGCAAACGACCCGCTCCCATGAGAGTAGTGAAAGTTTATCCCGCTAGCAAAATATATTTGCAAAGCGGTTGAACATAGAATTTCTCAATTTATCGTAGTATTTCTCAATTCCTTTTAAAAATAAGAAATTCAACTTGGAACTTTAAAATATTGAAACCCTTAACTTACGCTTTAATCCAACAACTAGTAAGCATAAACAAGTAACAATATCAACAAAGCATGGTGTAAGCCAAAATCTACCCGGACATAAACATGAATAGTAGCTATGCACAGACTCTCGTCACATCGTGCGTACGTAGCCCCTCCCCCCACAAATAGCAGTACATATTGATTTAAGTTCACCTATGGGGTTAATTCCCTCTTACAAGTTAGAAAAGAGACTTACCTTGTCTCAAGGCCTACTTTCCGGTCCAAGGTTGTGCTCAAACCTCCAAATTTGGTGCGAAACGACTCGAAACTAGTCAAATATTATATGAATTAATCAATTTATGCTCAAAAGTTCATATCCCTACTATTAAAGTGATTACATGTCACGACCCAAACTACTATGTCGTGATGGCGCCTATCGTGGTACTAGGCTATCCGACTCATTACCAAAAATAACGCGATATTTCATTTCAAAGCTAATTTTAAGCTATTTAATAATAAAACTTCATAAAGAAATTCAAAACAAATGAAAAGTGCGGAAAGAAAAGTCCGACATCGGGTGTCACTAGTCATGAGCATCTACAATATCTTTCTAATAATACTAAGACTAATACAATATGGAAAACAATTAAAAAAATCTATAGGAAGATAGGAGGGAGAAGAGTAGGGCTGCAATCGCCAGACAGCTACCTTGCTAACTCCGATAGATCCGTGACGGATGAAATCAACACTCGCTAGTACATCCAGTAACACCTGGATCTGCATGCAAGGTGCAGGGAGTAACGTGAGTACGCCAACTCAGTAAGTAACAACCATAAATAAAGGTTGAGTAGCAGTGACGAGCAGTAAAAACACATAAGGATCATAATATGAAATCTCAGTGAAACATCATACTTTCAAATCAGTGTTTGAGTCAAAACATCTCGTAAAAACTAGTTTCGATAGAAAACATTTGTAGATATTTTTCAATAGTTTCAATAGAGGATCAATGCAAAATAGAGTAGAAAATAATGAAGTCATAGACAACCCCTCAGGAAATATATCACTCATAAACAACCCCTCGAGCAAGCCTCACAATCACTCATAAACAGCCCCTTGGGCATACCTCATTATCATTCATGCCTCCCAGTCACTCAGCACTCGGCACTTTCACTCAGTAGGTACCTGCACTCATTGGGGGTGTATACAGACTCCGGAAGGGCTCCTTCAGCCCAAGCGCTATATCAAGCCAAATCATGGCATAAATCACTCAGGCCCTCGACCTATATCAAACATGCTGTGATGTGCAACCCGATCCCATAAATATCCTCACAATTCAGGCCCTCAGCCTGACTCAGTCATAAACCTCTTAAGCCACTGGGGCATTTTCAGTAAAAATAGGGAATTCAGTCCAAAACAACCATATGCATCAAAACAGAGTAATAAAACTAAGTTACGCAGTAAACAAGTATAACCATGACTGAGTATAGGTTTTTCAATCGAAAACAGTGAGAGGATAATAAGAAAAGGCCCCTAAGGGTCCAAACAACACTGGCACAAACCCAAACATGGCATTCAGTCCAATTTACAGAAACTCTTTCTAAAACACATAGGTATTATATAATTTCAACAAAAAATGCAACTCTACAGTTGCCACGTGACGGACCAAGTCACAATCCCCATCAGTGCATGCCCACACGCCCGTCACCTAGCATGTACGTCACCTCAAATAGTAGTATAATACGAAATCCGGGGTTTCATACCCTTAGGACAGATTTACAATCGTTACTTACCTCAAACCGGTCAAATCTCTAACCCGTAATGCTCTTGCCTCTCGGCTCGGCCTCCAAATGCTCAGAATCTATTCAAAATCAGTATATTACCATCAATATACGCTAATGGGATGAATTCTATAAGAAAAACTATCAAATTATCCCAAAATCCCGAACTCGGCTCAAGCCCGCCCCCGGGGCCTATGTCTCAAAACCTGATAAAATCTACAAAACTAGAAAGCCCACTCACTCATGAGTCCAACCATACCAAATTTATCAAAATCCGACCTCATTTGGTCCCTCAAATCCCCAAATCAAACTCTATAATTCTCAAGCCCTAAACCCTTCATTTTCACCCCTAATCTTCACTAATTACATGATTAAACAAGGGGAAATTACCATAAACATGAGTATTAGGGCCCAAGTAACTTACCTCAATGAAAACCCCCTTGAATCCCTCTTCAAATCTCTCCCAAAAGCTCCAAAAACGAATAGAAATGGTGAAGAATGCACCAAAATTTGCGAAGTGTGCAATATATACCTTCTGCCCAGTCTTTTTGCACCTGCGATCTATTTCTCGTGCCTGCAGGATCGCATCTGCATTCCAAGCGCCGCACCTGTGCATTTAACCTAAGTCACTAGCTTCTGCACCTGCGGGCTCGCAGGTGCGGCCAAGCCTGCGCACCTGCGCTCCATCCTCAGCTTCCCAAATTCTGCATCTGTGATCCTTCTTCCGCGCCTGCGACCCTCGCACCTGCGGCTACCCTTCCGCATGTGTGGAAAAACACCAAAAGTGCAAAACCAGAAAATTTGCAACTCCCAACTCCAAAAACCATATCTATTAACCACCCGAAACACAACCGATGCCCTCGAGACCTCATCCACTAATACCAAAAAGTGACATACCAACATACGAACTTAGTCGAGCCTTCGGAACACCTAAAACAACATAAAAATACCAAATTAACCTCGGATTCAAGCCTAAGAACTTCTATACTTTCAAATTCTGCAAACGACACTGAAGCCTACCAAACCACGTCCGAATAACCTCAAATTTTGCACACACGTCACAAATGACACTATGAACCTACTCCAACTTCCGGAATTCCATTCTGACCCCGATATCAAATTTTCCACTGCCGACCAAAAATCCCCAAATTTACAATTTTGCCAATTCAAGCCTAATTCTTCCACGGACCTCCAAATTATATTCCGGACACGTTCCTAAGTCCAAAATCACCTAACGGAGCTAATCGAACCATAAAAATCCAAATCCGAGATCGTTAACTCATAAGTCAATATCCAGTTGGCTTTTCTAACTTAAACTTCTAAATAAGAGACTAAGTGTCTCATTCCACTCCGAAACCACTCCGGACCTGAACCAACCAATCTGATACGACACAATACAGCTGAATAACACATAAATAAGCAGAAACGGGGAAAACATGGATATAACTCTCGAAACGAACGGTCGGGTCGTTACATTGCTGATGATAGGCTATAATTGCGTATTTCAATCTCCTATTACATTCTAATTTATTGCACTGTAATTGAGTTTGAGCTTTAATCGCTAGTGTTTTGCACTAATTGTGTGTTTTGTGCCTTGTAGGAGTGATTCCGAGCTACGTAGATGTTATGGAATGAATTCAAGTGATTTGTAGCTTTGAAGTCTGAGTAAAATCCCAAGGAATTAAGCCAGGATCGTGTTCGGGGATCAAATTTGATAGTTAAGAACGAACGAAGAATCGAGTAGGCATATTATGCACTGTCTGGTAAAATGGATGTAACTCTTTTATCCTAACTTTATTTGGTCTATACAATATGTGGTTGGAAAGATAACTAAAAGGGATACAACTTTTATGTTTTACGTTTTTCAAAATTCCAAATGGAATAGGGTGAAAAACGTGGTCGAATTCGCGACCACAGATCTGGACGCGAACGGAGGCAGTACACTGGGTAAAGACTGCGCCCGAGTCCGCGGTTGACCGCGACCGTGGTCGTCCAGACCTGAAAAATTGTCCTTTTTTGCATAGGATAAGGTATAATTGTTTGGGCCCGACCCTACTTGGTATATATATACATAGAAAAACATTATTTTTGGGACTTTTTGACACAGATTCGACCTAAGGAGGCAGAGACACAATATGAGCAAGGCGGAGAATTCTTCTACGAGTTTTTCCTTCCTCTTCTTATTTTTCATTGTTGGTTATGACTTTTAGTATTGTAGTTTTACATAGTATTATGACTAGATAATTTGTTATCTAGGGTTTTGATGGAACCTTTTGTATGATAAATTCGTGTTATGTTTTTATATAATTGAGCCGTTGGATTTATTTACTTGTTCAACTATGTTTATATTGTGGTTGGTTGAGATCCCAATTAGCTGTGCCTATTTAGTATGTATTACTCGGGAGGGAGTGCATATTTAGGTAGTTCTTGAACAATATCACTTCCGACGTATATGAGGGATCAATAACGAAGGGTTTAAAGGTGGGATTAGGGATAACGAAACATTGGGTGCGATCTAAGTGAGCTGTACTTAATGCCAGCTAGCGTAATTCGGGAGAATATGTCTAGTAAATTGTGGTAGTTACTCGGGAGAGAATTATAACACGTAGATCCCTCATGATCGGTAGAGAATACTTAGGCGAAATTATAGAAGACATAGCGGGAAGGATTCTGACAATTGAGGAAATCATAACTCTAGACCTCCTTAATCTTTTCTCCAACCTGTAGTATCTTTAGTGTTAATTTACTATTTAAATTTGTTAGTTAATTAGTTAAACACAAGAATCTTAGTATCTATAAGTTAGGTATTGCTCATGCTTCTATTCTTGGTGATAGTGAACAACTGTAGCTAAGCCTTAGTTCTCTGTGGGATTCGACTCCGGACTTATAAACCGGATTATATTTGCAACGACCTCTTAGTCCTTTTTATAAGGTATAGTTGGGCGTGATCAATTACCCAACTCTAAATGCAAGATTCCTAAAATTCACCCCAGGGTCCACGTGCCTGAATTTCGAAAATTTTCGAAGAAAGTTGTTATCCATAACCTTAGGAACATAAATATATGATTTTCACTAAATTCCATAACCATTTTTCATGGCTAAATCTCATTTTTATCAAAACCTAGGTTTTTCATCTAAACCCATTATTTTCCACAACTTTTCATGTTACAATCTACCCATAATCTATGTATTTAACTTGCATTAGGTATAAATCACTTAACTTCAAAAGATACATCGAAATACCCTCCTTAAAAGCTCTCAAATCTCCCAAGAGTGAGAGAAAATGTGTTAGAAATGGTCTAAGTCCCGTATTAAATGAACCCTTCTACCCAGCATTTTTTGCACCTGCGGTGCCTTCGTGCATCTTCGGTACCGCACCTGCGGAGAATTCCTCGCAGGTGTGCCTTTTCCTTACCTGGTCAGGCTCCAAATCTGCGGACAAAAGGGGCCGCTTCTGCGAACCCATCTGCATCTGCGACCACGGCTCTCGCACCTGCGGTCACGTAGGTGCGCCAAATCTTCTACACCTGCGACGGCTGGGCTTCCCTCATTTTTTTGCTTCTGCGGATAGAGGCTCACACCTGGGGTTAGCCAAGTGCAGGTGCGATTATGACAAAACTGGGAGCTTCAGCTGCTGCTCCAAATTTCCAACTTGGTCCGAGCCTCGTCCGATTGACACTCGGGGCCCCCGAGGCCCTGCCCGAACATGCCAACAAGTTTGGAATCATAAAACGAACTCGCTCAAACTCTTGGAACGCCTGAAACAACATTAACACTAAGAATCACACCCCAAAACTAATTGAATCAAACTTATGAACTTCAAGTTCTTCAATTTACTCCCAATGTGCCGAAACGTACTTACACTACTCGGATTGACATCAAATTTTGCGTGCAAGTCTTAAATGACATTAAGGAACTATACCCAGTCTCAGAATTCTGTTTGGACCTCGATATCACCAAAAACCACTTCAAATCAAATTTAAAGAACTTCAAAATCCTTCAAGAACCAACTTTGATATTAGGCGCCGAAACGCTCCCGGGTCATCCAAAACCCGAACCGAGCATACGCCCAAGTCTGAATTCATCATACGAATCTATTGGAACCGTCAAATCCCAATTCCGAGGTTGTTTACTCAAAATGTTGACCGAAGTCAAACTTAGACTTTTAAGGCCAACTTAAGGAACCAAATATTTTCGACTTGAATTCGAACCCTTTGAAGTATCAAACTAACCATCCCCAAGTCATAAAACAGTAAAAGCACATAGGGGGAGTCTTATTTAGGGGAACGAGATTCTAAAAAGCAAAATGATCGGTTCGGTCATTACATTCTCCACCTCTTAAACAAATATTCATCCTCGAATGAGTCTAGAATCATACCTGGAGTGCTGAACAAGTGAGGATATCTGCTCTGCAATTCCTCCTCGGACTCCAAGGTCGCCTCCTTGACTGGTTGTCCCCTCCACTGAACCTTTGCCGCATAAATCCTCTTGGATCTCAATTGGAGTTTGTGCCTATCAACAATGGCAATTGGCTCCTCTTCATAACCCAGACTCTCATCTAGCTGAATCGTGCTAAAGTCTAACACATGTGACAAGTCGGGATGATACCTCCAGAGCATAGACACGTGGATAACCGGATAAACTCACGATATACTGGGAGGAAAAAGAAGTTCATAAGCAACCTCCCCAAATCACCTCAACACCTCAAATGGGCCTATAAAGCCTTGGGCTCAACTTGCCCTTCTTCCCAAACTGTATGATTTTCTTCATTGGTGAGACTTTCAAGAGAACCTTCTCGCCTACCATAAATGATAAGTCACGCGCCTTCTGACCAGCGTAACTCTTCGGTCGGGACTGGGCTGTGCGAATTCGCTCCTGGATCAACTTTACCTTTTCCAAGGATCCTTCACCAAATTAGTACCATATAACCTAGCCTTGCCGGGCTCAAACCACCCAATGGGAGAACGACACTGCCGACCATATAAAGCCTCGAATGGAGCCATCTCGATGTTGTACTGGTAACTGTTGTTGTAAGAAAACTTTACCAAAGGCAAGAATTGGTCCCAATGTCCTCCAAAGTCAATCACATGCTCTAAGCATGTCCTCCAATATCTAAATTGTCCGCTCCGACTACCCGTCAGTCTGTTGATAAAATGATGTGTTGAGCTCTACACGGGTCCCCAATTCACTATGTACTGCTATCCAGAAATGCGAAGTAAACTGAGGACCTCTGTCTGAAATAATGGAAACATGCACACGATGTCACAACCTGGAATTCCCACCGTCGGGACCTTGACGGCGCCTAACATTACACTTGCTAGGCAAGCCAACGTTAGAGGTTATTTAGTCAATTCTTTACCTTTAGGTGATTACTAGTAAACAAGCCATGAATAAATCGAAATAAATGTGAAATTTCATAAATAACAACTTTAGTTACATACTATTACTACCCAGAATTCGGAGTCACAAGTCACGAACATACTAAGATTTTACTACAAGTATTTTTCCGAAAAAAATACAACTGTTTGTGAAATAAGGAAAAATTGTAAGTATGGGGGTATAGAAGAGGACGCCAGGGCCTGCGGAAGCCAACAGGACTACCTTAGGTCTCCTAGCTATGAAGTCTAGAACCAACCTCTCGATCAGCCACAACCTGCTGCAAAATCTGCATAGGTAAGTGTCGAGCCTAACCTCGACGAAGGAGTGACGAGGCTACGGAGGGACACAAACAATATAATCTGCATACAATAAGTAATAAAAGCGGAAAGGAAGACAGAATAAGGTAGAGCAGTGTCTTGCAAGAAGTAAATACAGTACCCAACGTATTATATCAGTGCCCAGCTATAACCAATACTTAAGTGCAATTCAAAACTACCGTACAACTAACACAATCAAAGAAAATCATAAATATATAGGTTGTTGCGGCACGCAACCCGATCCCACCATACATATCAGAATCCTCCCTTATTTACTCTTAATTAAATAACAATAGAATGTAAATAAAAGTGTTGCAGCGTGCAACTCGATCCCACCATATCACAATAATCACAATCGCAGTTCACCCTTATTTCACCATAATCCACCCTTATTACACTTGTTGCAGCGTGCAACCCGATCCCACCATATAATACCAATTCCCCCTTATTCCTCCTCAATATATCACCCTTATTCCTCATGTGCTGGTGCGCAACCTGATCCCACCATATCAGTATCAATTATTCAGTAAGTATAGAAAATTTCACAATTTAACACAAAACCCTTCACGATAATTGAACTTCAAACAAAATAAACGTAAAGCTTATATGCTATAAAACCTTACACAAGTAATACTACTCAGTGAGACCAATCCAGAATATATCATCAAAAGCACCAATGAAACAACTTAAGAATGAAAAAGGGGACAATAAAGCTACGGGATAACTAATACCTTCAACAAGGAGAAACAAGGTCTAACAAGGAGCAATTATCATGAAAATACAAGTAAAGCATGTAACAGTTAAGGCAGGGAAGGAAACATGCAAGACACATAAATTGGCGGCATATAAGTACTCGTCGCCTTACATATACGCCGCCCACATGATTTTCACATAGCAATTAAGGCAAGGGTTCCTAATCCCTCAAGTCAAAGTTAGGCACAACACTTACCTCGCTCAACAAGCCTCTCAATGCTCAATTACCGCTTTTCGTCTAGAATCTACCTCTGAACCACTAGTATCTAGCCACAATTTACTTAATAACATCAAATATTGCTAAAGGAATCAATTACAATGCATGAATTTAGATTTCCCATATTTTCCCCCCAAAAGTAAAAAATCTATCCCGGGCCCGCTTGGTCAAAACTCGAGATTCGGACCAAAACCCATTCAACCCCGAGCCCGATTATGTAATTAGTTTTGAAATCCGACCTCAAATTGAGGTCTAAATCCCATTTTCCAAAAAAACCCTAATTCTACACAAACCCCCAATTTCTACCATGGAAATCCTAGATTTTAGGTTGGAAATTCATTAAATGTGATGGGAAATTTAAAGAAAGTGGGTTAGGATCACTTACCAAAGTTTTGGGAAAGAATTGATCTTGGAGAAATCGCCTCTAGGGTTCTTGGGTTTGAAAATTTGAAGAATGGGAGAAAAATCCTGTCTAAGTCTTTTTTCATCAGCTGCAGATGTTGCAAATGCGACCTGGGCTTCCGCAAATGTGAAGGAGGCATCGCAAATGCGAACCCCTTCTGTTTTATCCAGCCTTCACAAATGCGAACAAATGTTCGCAAATTCGGGAACCTCTGAACTCTCCAGAAAAATAGGACCTCTTATCCCGCTGCATCTGCTCTCTACCCCTCTGAGGGTAACCCTCAAGCCTGCGAGCAATCTCCACTACTAACTGATAGGGAGTCTCCATCTCAACCTCCCGAGCCATGCTAGCCTGAATTCTAGAGTGCAACCCTGCAACAAACCTCCACACTCGCTCCGCCCCAGTAGGAAATATCATAAGTGCATGGCGAGACAGCTCAGAAAATCTCGCCTCATACTCGGTCACTAACATCTGACGTTGCTCGAGCTGCTCAAACTGACACCGCAACTCTTCCCTATGGGAGGGTGGAATTCAATAATGAGCGTGTGAACTGGTCCCAAGTCATAGGAGAAGAATTTGCTGGTCTTCCAAGAAGATAAGTCTTCCACCACCTATGTGTGTTGCCCTCCAACTGAAAGGTAGTGGAATCCACCCCGTGAGACTCCAATATGCTCATGTTGTGCAGTTGGTCCCCACACCTATCAATAAAGTCTTGGGTATCCTCATGTCGCTCACCCCAAAAGACCGGAGGGTGAATCCTAGTCCAACTGTCTAAAAGCTTCTGCGGCTCACCGGCCGCAGTTGGTCTAGGCCCAGGTACAACCGCTGTAACTGGCTAGGCCCCGCCCCCGGGTATTGTACTCGGGGTCTGATATACGACAGTTGCATGCCCAAGTGCCTGAGAAGTAGGGGTCTATGCTCCCCCTCCCGCCTGAGCTGTGGGTGGGTATGCTGGAAATAAACCAGCCTGGGTCATAGAATCCATGAACCGCATATGACCCATGACCTCCTAAAAGCCCGGTGCTGATGTGAAATCTACCGGGGCTGGATCTGCTGTGGGCACCTCGCTCTAATCCTCCACAATGGGATCCTCTACTAGATCTGCTTGTGGTATAACTGGGGCAACTCTGGGATGTCCTCGTACCCTACCTCGGGTTGGTGCCTTCCCCGACCTTTACCTCGGCCTCTAGCAACGGGGGGAGCATCTCCTCCCGGGTCCGGAACATCTGTCGTGCGTGTTCTCACCATCTGTGAGAGAGTAAGAGAAGAAACTTAGTACACCATGAACTGCACAATACGAGGTGAATAAAGAGTATTTTCCTAACACCCTATAGCCTCTCGAAGATAAGTACAAACGTCTCCGCATCAATCTGCAAGACTCTATTAGGCCTTCCCATAACTTGTGAGACATACGTGAACCTAGTGCTCTGATACTATGTTTTCACGGCCCAATTTCATTATAGGCCGTGATGGCGCCCAACACCATTGCTGGGCAAGCCAACACTAGTCAATCTAGTGATTTCCACTTTTAATATGTTTGCTAAGTGAATAACATTCCTAATTGATAAAAGTTTTAGAAATTTACGAATGTAAAGTAATTAAACAAAAGCAACTGAGTGTAAATCAAAGTCATAACAATAAATCCAAAATCATAAGTCTACTAGTGTGTGTGCCAGGATCTTGTGTCACAAGTATGTTGGTTACTAGTAGAATATACAAAAGAATAATAGTCTACTGTCTGAAAGGAAATAAACATAAATATAAATCAATAGAGAGACTCTGGTTGCTTCTGAACGGCTCGGGAGGGCAGCTCACTATATAGTCTCGAGCTAGAAGTCAAGTGTGCGGGTCGGACTGGTAACCAGATACACCTGCCTCAGATCATGCACATCAAGTATAGAAGTGTAGCATGAGTACATAAACAATATGTACCCAGTAAGTATCTAGTCTAACCTCAAAGAAGTAGTGACGCAGGGTCGACTTCGACACTTACTATGGGCCAAAAACATAATAATGTGAAGTTCTAATTAAGCATGAAATACATACAATCATAATAGAGCTCAAAACAAAAAGTAAGTGAGTAATCTTTCTTTCAAGTAAGAACCAAATCATTGCTCTCATCTATTCCTTCAACCTTTCAAGTTCGTGAAACAATATTAAAAATAAAAAGGGATTTCGGTATCTCTACGCACGAGTTATTCCGAGGACGTACGTCCCGATCCAAATATATATAATAGTATATTGTGCACTGCCGAGGGTTGAACAACCCGAACCAAATTATATATCAATAAATCCTGCCGAGGTGAATGTCTCGCTCCCTTGAGAGTAGTGAAAGTTTACAACGCTCACAGAATATATTTGTTGCCACGCCCCAAACCTGAATACGCGTGGCCAACACCCGGTGCCATACTCGGCCCGAGCGTACCACTCTATAATTGTTAACTCTAGAGGGGTAACCCTCAACTTAGGCCGACGATGCCGTATTTTTGAATCGTCTGAAAATAACACCTCTATCATCAATGGGCTAAACATACCCAAAAGTTGATACATATAAATATACAGGACGATGAAGCCGCCATGAACATCTACTGATATAAAATATACAAGACTTTTCTACAAGCCTCTAGAGATAACTGAACTGTAATATGGTCGGGACAGGGCCTCGATCTACCATCAAACCTGTATATATAAAATGGACTCCAAGGTTTAGACCTGGTAACTCCGAGGAAGTGGAGCTTACCAACCAAGATGTTGTTTGACCCTATCCGCTAGGAGGGTCTGTCCAACTGTCAATGAGGACATGCAGGCATGAAATGCATCGGGGACGTCAGTACGAAATAATGTACCGAGTATGTAAGGCAACAAAATAACTAAAAGCTGAAACTGAACTGATAATATAATAACTGAAAGTAATTGGGAGTCAAAGATAATCTGAAGATATGCTTACCTGCTGATACTGACTCAACTATCTCAATATAGTAAGTAAAATAGTTGTCCAGCCTTATAAGACTCGGTATGTATAACTGCTCTACCGTAGTAGGCTCGCTCATAGGCGCTCGGCCATACTAGGCTTTGTATCTCGGCCATTCTGGGCTCGACCATAGTAGGCTCGACATATAACTTACCATCTGATCAAAGGTTTCCAAATAGGGTCCTGCCCATCGATTATAGCTCGATGATGGTGAAAATACTGTAATACTGTATATATATATATATATATATATATTGACTCTCTACTTCCTTGGCTGACAGAAGACAAAACTAAACTGAATATGAAGTCCCGATAAGGAAGAATGCTGTAGCTTATGAGACTAGGAAAATGTACACAAATTCGGGAGTATGAACATCTCTTTATGCCTCGTTATTAAACACATGTAGTTACGAGATCATGCCAAAATAAATAAAGGATTTAGACTTAACATACCTTATCACAATATTACCAATCACCAAGTTGAAGTTGCCTCTTCGCACCTTAATCTAAAACAACGATAATAATACTATCATTAAGTTACGAAAGTTACAACTATCCCACAACGAATGACACACTTATTTTGTATTAAAACGAGCAGCATCTCCCTTATAATCCTTACTTCCTTCAAATTCAAGATAACACCAACAAGACAAGAACATAACCACAACAACATATATACATTATTTTCCAAGCTTATATACACCATAAAATACTACAAAACAGCCCAACACACCCCAATCTCTTCATACACAAAACGACCACCGTAGTAGTGTCAAATGACCCAAAAATGTTAAGACGAACGACCAGCCCACCACCCTTAATGTATGTGGTATTTCTACACACCCTTCCTAATCCAATACTCCACAAAACAGTTGTAAAAAATGCATCCCAACATCAACACAAAACAGTCCGCTATAAGTGAATAACTCAAACTCACGACTTCCAATCACCGTCCTGTGAGTTCTTACAAGTATAGAACGATTTACCATGATTTTACAGCAGAAAAAATGGATGAAAGAGAGCAGTAAACGTACATTATTTTTTGGATAACTCAGCTCCTATCTTGGTTCTTCAAACTCTAGGTTTTTACCTCCAATTAGAACTTGAAAGGGAGAGAAAATCAATTAGGGTTTGTGGAAAATTTTGGGAGGATTTTTGCAGAGCTTATGTCTGATTATTATGACCTATTTTCAGTATAATATATTAAGAAAATAGGACTTTAAAAATCCTCTTTGGAAGACCCGATATGGCCCATTTTTGGGCTCTCATTTAAGCAAGTAGGTGACACACTTACTTGTCATCTAGCAGCCTGTGCAGTTTCGCAAAAACGTCCATATCTATCTACTCCGATATTTTATTAGCAAAATGAATTAGAAAATAGACTCATATATCTTCAATTGGATGGGTGAAACACCCCATAATCCTGAGTATATTGGGAGAAAATCGCAGTTACATTTGACCCAAATTTTCAGTAAAACTTATGAACGTAACTTGTGATGATCTTTGCCAACTTTTGTTCCATAACTTACTTGACTTCAAAACATAACACATTAATATCATAAGAAAAAATTAACTCATAACATAACCTCCTTATCATTTTGAGCACCCTAGTCTCACTCCAAAAGTACATGTTATAACATTCCTAGCTTGTCGACTTTCGACGAAACTTATTTTCTTCAATTGGTATATCTTCTAAGACTTCCAACCCTCTTGGTACTTGAAGTCCATGATCTTAAATATTTATAACCTTCAAGTTAACATGATTAACTTACTTTATGTACTTTCAAATATGATCTCATTTCAGATCTTTTATCAATTGACTTACGACATACTCTCACATACGATACTATGGGGTGTAACATCATTCCCACCTTTGTAACATTCGTCCTCGAATGTTGATTGATGCGCTTATCAATTTCATAACCTATAGCTCTTGCAAATAGTTTAGTATTTTCCTTTACATCTAGGAAACTGTTTTGTGAATAAATCTGAAGGCCAGGGCATCCCCCCCTTTAGGCCTCTTTCTCACACCACGACTTGTTGTCAGAATTCTTTCAATCTTGTAACTGTTGCAACCTTCTGTCATGCAGCCTGTACGACTTTGTCCTTGTATATGCGCTTATGCGACTCTTCTGTCCTTTTTTCTCCAGCTTTTAGCCAATATCTAGGCCTGACTTTGGGAATATATACAGAAATATGACAAGTTGTTCCTCATGGTATATATAGGTGTACTGAAGTTCTTCGCTCGGTACTTTGTCAAAGTTAAGTCTGTTGCTATATCTTGTTTTGTAGCCTTGTATATATGTCCTTATGTCTTTACTACATCTAGGTAGGTTATACTATACCATAACACTTACTTCGATTTATTATTACCGAGGTTAGCTACCCAACTCCAGGTTAGTCTCTCGTTGCTTATCCTATATGTATAAATCTAAGTCCTTTAGTTCTTCCTCATTACTCTTCATCTTAAGAATAACGGCCTAATCTCATCTAATACTTTGGAATGTTTATCCGCCTATTGTTGATTCACCTTATATTGATCTATAATCTACCACTGATGGCTTGAAACCTCTTATGTAATACAATGTTGTTAAGGATCACGTCGCATCGGGGAACATCTGAAGTTATTTGCCTGATCCACCTAGGGAGGATACAATACTTTATTAACCGTATTTCGTAGCATCCCAACGTGATTCACCTTATAGGGGTATTTTAATCCTATACAATTCATGAAATCCCTTTCTTTGAATCATTACCCAATCAAAGGCCTAAACGTCATCCTCTTATCTATCAAAATTACACCCGTATTCTACCACTAGGGCAGCATTCCATCTCTTCTAAATTCTCATAGTCTTAAAATGCTCTGAGTTCACTCATGCTATGTTGAGCTTGTTATAACTTTATGGAAACCATCAGCTCTCTTGTTGTGATGGGTTTAATCCCGAGGACTTACCTATTTTCGTCACCTTATTACTCACCTTTTCTTATCCTTAATCCTGTCTAGCTAAAACCTTGTCGCTCTACCATATTTTATCTTGCGACCTGCATATATCTATTTATACTACTCGCAAACTTCCTTTAACTTGCTAGCACTATAGATTTCCTTATATTATTCTGGAACCTCAAGCGAGACATCATATCGTCTCTAACTCTTCTTTACTCTCTTAACTAGACCTCTTTGTATATGGAAACCACATGCTGGAAAGTATGGCACTGACGACACCACTATCATTTATTTATACAGAATTACGACGCTTCCATCCCTCTATCTGATAGCTGGATTATTCGTAACCTTTTATACTTGGGAATCCCGTACCTTCTTCATATGTACCTTACTTACCTTTAAATATTGCATCATATCTTCTATCTCTTTCATGACCTCCCTTACACATAGGTGGAATTCACATCCACACCTTAAACCTCCACTATAATACTTCCACATCATGTGCATACACAATTCAGCGAAATCTTCATACTGACTTCTTATGAGGTTGATACTGTTCTAACTAGATTTATCGTAGAGCCATTATAGAATATGGTTGTTGTACTATATCTTTTGTACCTCTGATATTTAGAGTGATTATACAATGTTCTGAATAACGATTTCTATACTGATCAGGGTCTAATAATCAGACTCCTAATTCATTTAGTTGATGTAACTCTTTAGATTCCTCTTCTATATCATCCTTTAAGTAAGCTTACTTTATCTTCTGATCTGCGGCTCTGGGTATTAGTTATTACTTTAGCCCCTCATGGATGCTATGGAACATCCATGATATGACCTTCTAGAAATTCAAGCTTTTGTTTGTGACGTGGAATCAATTCTTTCTTTTGACTTATACTGGAGTCTCCTATAGTTGTATCATTGTCAACATATATGCTGCATGGATAACACTCTGATATCTTAAGTGTGTTCATAACGTAACTAACTTTGGGTTATTGATCGAATAATTCCTTTCGCGCCTTCTCAGCTTCTTTAAAAAGTAAGCAATTACTTTTCCTGGTCGTTCTGCCACTTGTTGCATGAATACTTGACTTATCTTAGTGCCCACGCTTATTGGAATTTCATGCAACTCATATAATCTTGAATATTACTTTGGATTTTACTTCCCGTTCCTTAGTCACGATAGGTGCCACTTTCTTATGGAGTGCATACAATATTATAGTGAGACTGTTGTTACAAGACCATTTCTTCTTTAGGTCACTATGCTTATGTTGAAGCCTTCTTCCTTATTTCCTCAGCTAGTCTTTTGTTGAAGTTCTTAGGGAAGACCCTCTGACTCTTGTAAAGTTTCAAGCTTATTACATTGTATACCCAACGGTATTCTAATGTTCTTAATCGCCTATCATTATCCTTAGTTACTTACCTCCGCGCCCTTGTGCTCGTAGGGTTGCTTCTGAATTGAAATTTATGTTGTCTCCCTAGTGGCACTCTCTTTTATTTCTGTAGAACTTATATTGCACCTTCTACTACCCCAACTCCTATCTGAATATTTCTCGAGGATTAAGATGTCGTATCTGAGAGACTGAATTTCGTATGCTGGGTTTCACTACGTTTATCTTGCATGATCTACTGATTTATCTGAGACCTCTTGTCTAGCCATAAACAAGCGCTTTCTGAATCAACTACTAACTACTCCTAATATATCAAATGTTCATTCGCACTTATTTATCAATAACACTGGTGAGGGAACCCTTACTGCCTCTCCCGACATCGTACTTGAATAATGTTGTGGAGTCGTAACATATCTATAGGATCTGAATAAATGCAATCTCATTCCTTTCGCCTTTTTACCGCGTTCTTTCTTTACTATTCCGTAGTTATTTGAACTACATAACTCCGACTTACTACCATATCACACTTTCTTCCCCCCTTTAGGGGATTACTAGCATTTAATGCTATGAAGATTTACCTATATATGGTTTACCTCTTGATCTTTGGCGTCTTTTCACGTCTTCGCTGACTTTTACTCGCCTTGCGGTAACCCTTCTCTACTAGGATAACTGAATTCCTTAAGCACAAGGGTGACACCTAGTGTAACTGTCACACTTAGTCCCTTAAGCTTAACTTTACTCAAAGTTTTTGCTTTGGTGGAGTGTCTTCTTAAATGACCTTTAAAGATCATTCTTCTGTTGTCTATTCTATTATTGCTGGAACGCGATCTGAAATTTTCTCGATGTCGACTATTATCAAATATTCCGATCCCTAATTCATGTTCAGTATATCTTGTTCACTATCCCATACTGATTTCTATTACTCTAGGGGTCTAACCTTTACTTCTGGTAATCACGTTGGAATCACCAACTCATTTTTCGAAATGGGGATATGACTTTATTGCTTATACTCTTTTATTGCCTCAAGGACTCTCACCTCTTGTCTTTTCCTTCACTTGACTATAGACTCTGTCACCGTGCCATATTTTGATTTACCGTTATCATCCATTTATCACATCTTAATCATCATGCTTCATTCACTCTCTTCTTATTCTCCGGCTAATATTTTTGTCTATTACTTTATTCTGAAAATTTTAGCAAAATGTTCTTTCACTTTTAGCTCCCCTTGCTTCATCTCAATGGCTCTTGGGAATGCCTAAAATTCCCTTCTTTTTTTATTTTTTTTGTTTTACTCGGGGTTGGAGTCATACTAAGGTAAATATTTATCCCTTCTAGGATTCTACTATATGTTTTATGATATTTCGGAACGTTCTTGTATTCATATCTGACTGTACTATTCTAGAGTGCACCATCTAGCAAGCACGATCTAATAGGGCCTCAACAGGGCCACATCACCAAGAATTCTCTCTACTAATGCCCTTACCTGCTGCTGTATTAGCCCTCTGGCTAGCTGTAATTTTAAAATTGAAAGCATCTCTATATAATTAGCAAACACAAGTTTTGGCTCGAACTCTTATGACTCCTCTCTATAGCACGATTTGGACTTGAAAGAAGGATAACGGACTCCTATATGCCTTGTAGCTCCCTGTTTATATAATGTGGTGCACAACACATCTATAAACAAGTATTTACTAGGCACGGCTTGTAGACTCCCTAGGAAAGAACTGCTCCGATACCAAGTTTGTCACGCCCCGAACCTGAAGAGGCGTGGCCGGCACCCGGTGCCATACTTGACCCGAGCGTACCACTCTGTAATTGTGAACTCTAGAGGGGTAACCCCCAACTTAGGCTGATGAGGCCATATTTTTGAATCGTCTAAAAATAATGCCTCTGTCATCTATGGGGTAAACATACCCAAAAGCTGATATATATAACTATGCAGGCCGACGAAGCCGCCATTAACATCTACTGATATATAAAATATACAGGACTCGTCTACAAGCCTCTAGAGATAACTGATCTGTACCATGGTCGAGATAGGACCTCAACCTACCCATCAAACCTGTATATATAAAATGAACTCCAAGGTCTAGAGCTGGTAACTCCGAGGAAGTGGAGCTTACCAGCCAAACTGATGTTTGACTCTATCTCCTGGGAGGGTTTGTCCAACTGTCAATAAGGACATGCAGGCATGAAATGCAGCGTCCCCGGCAAAAGGGACGTCAGTACGAAATAATGTACCGAGTATGTAAGGCAACAAAATAAATGAAAGTAAAATACTGACTCAACTCTCTCGATATAGTAAGTAAAATAGTTGCCCGGCCTTATAAGGCTAGGTTTGTGTAGCTGCTCTGCCATAGAAGGCTCGCTCATAGGCGCTCGACCATACTAGGCTTTGTATCTCAGGCATTCTGGGCTCGCTCATAGGTGTCCGGCCACAGTAGGCTCGGTATATAGCTTATCATCTGACCAAAGGTTTTCCAATAGGGGACTGCCCATCAATTATAGCTCGATGGTGGTGAAAATACTGTAATACTGTATATATATATATTGACTCTCTAATTCCTTGGCTGACAGAAGACAATACTAAACTGATTATGAAGTCCCGATAAGGGAGAATGCTGCAACTTATGAGACTAGGATAATGTACATAAATTCGGGAGTATGAACTTCTCTTTATGCCTCGTTATTAAACACATGTAGTTACGAGATCATGCCAAAATGAAGGAAAGATTCAGCCTTAACATACCTTATCACAATATTACCAATCACCAAGTTGAACTCGCCTCTTCGTACCTTAATCTACAATAACGATAGTAACTATCCCACAATGAACGACATGCTTATTTTATATTAAAACGAGCAGCATCTCCCCTATAATCCTTACTTCCTTCAAATTCAAGATAACACCAACAAAACAAGAACACAACAACAACAACATATATAGATTATTTTCCAGCCTTATATACACCATAAAATACTATAAAATAGCCTAACATACCCCAATCTCTTCATACACAAAACGACCACCGTAGTAGTGTCAAACGACCCGAAAATGTTACGAAGAACGACCAGCCCACAACCCTTCATTTATGTAGTGTTTATAAACATCCTTCCTCCTCCAATACTACACAAAACAGTAGTAAAATATGCAGCCCAACATCAACACAAAACAGTCTGCTACAAGTGAATAACTTGAACTTACGGCTTCCAGTCACCGTCCCGTGCGTTCTTACAAGTATAGAACGATTTACCATGATTTTACAGCATAAAAATGGATGAAAGAGAGAAGTAAACTTACCTTATTTGTTTTATAACTCAGCTCCTATATTGGTTCTTCAAACTCTAGGTTTTTACCTCCAATTAGAACTTGAAAAGGAGAGAAAATCAATTAGGGTTTGTGGGAATTTTTTGGGAGGATTTTTCAGAGCTTATGTAGGTTATTATGCCCTATTTTCAGTATAATATATGAAGAAAATATTACTTTAAAAGGCCTCTTTGGACTACCCGAAATGGCCCATTTTTGGGCTCTCATTTAAGCAAGTAAATGCCACACCTACTTGTCACCTAGCAGTCTGTGCAATCTCGCGAAAACGCCATATCTCTCTACTCCGATATCGTATTGACAAACGGTTTAATGCATTAGAAAATAGACTCATAGATATTCAATTTGATGGGTAAAAGACTCCATAAATCTAATTATATTGGGATAAAATTTCAGTTACATTTTACCCAAATGTTCAATAAAACTTATGAACGTAACTTGTGATGATCTTTGGCAACTTTTGTTCCACAACTTACTTGACTTCAAAACATAACACATGACTATAATAAGACAAAAATAACTCATAAAATAACCTCCTTATAATTTTGAACACCCTAGTCTCACCCCAAAAGTAAATTTTATAACATTCCCAACTTGTCGACTTTCGACGAAACTTATTTTCTTCAATTGGTATAGCTTATAAGCCTCCCAACCCTCTTGGTACTTGCAGTCCATGATATTAAATATTTGTAACATCCAAGTTGACATGATTAACTTAATTTATGTACTTTCAATGATTACCTCATTTAAGAGCTTTTATCAATTGACTTACAAAGTACTCTCACATACGATAATATAGGGTGTAACATTTGCGAATCGGTTGAACATAGAATTTCTCAATTTATCGCAATATTTCTAAAATTCCTTTAAAAATAAGAAATTCAACTTGGAACTTTAAAATATTGAAATCCTTAACTTCCGATTTAATCCAACAACTAGTAAGCATAAACAAGTAACAATATCAACAAAGCATGGTGTAAGTCTAAATCTACCCGGACATATAGCTACTCACATACTCTCGTCACATCGTGCGTACGTAGCCCCCCATCCCCCACACACAAATAGCATTACATATTGATTTAATTTCACCTATGGGGTTAATTCGCTCTTACAAGGTTAGAAAAGAGACTTACCTCGTCTCAAGGAAAAAGGGGTCGCTTTTGCGAACCCATCCGCACCTGCGACCACGACTCTCGCACCTGCGGTCACGTAGGTGCGCCAAATCTTCTACACCTACGGAGGCTGAGATGCCCTCACTCCTTCGCTTTTGCGGCTAGATACTCGCGCCTGTGACCTCGCACATGCGGTTGGCCAAGTGCTGGTGCGATTATGACAGAACTGGGAGCTTCAGCTGCTACTCTAAATTTCCAACTTGATCCGAGCCTCGTCCGATTGACACTCGGGGCCCCCGAGCCCTTGCCCAAACATAACAACAAGTTTGGAATCATAATATGGACTCTCTCGAGCTCTTGGAACGCACGAAACAACATTAACACTAAGAATCGCACCCCACAACTAATTGAATTAAACTTATGAACTTCAAATTCCTTATTTTACTCCCAATGCGCCGAAACATACTTAAACTACTCGGATTGACACCAAATTTTGCGTCCAAGTCTTAAATGACATTATGGAACTATTCCAGGTCTCAAAATTCTATTTGGACCTCGATATCACCAAAACCCGCTCCAAACCAAATTTAAAGAACTTCAAAATCCTTGAAGAACCATCTTTTGATATTAGGCGCCGAAACATTCCCGGATCATCCAAAACCTGAAACGAGCATACGCCAAATCTGAATTCATCATACAAACCTATTGGAACCGTCAAATCCTGATTTCGAATTCGTTTACTCAAAATGTTGATCGATGTCAAGCTTAGCCTTTTAAGGCCAACTTAAGGAACCAAATATTCCGATTTCAACCTGAACCCTTCCAAATCTCAAACTAACCATCCTCGCAAGTCATAAAATAGTAAAAGCACATACATGTCAGTTAAATCATGCCAAGTGTCTGTATGGTATTGGTCAGTTCAAATGGACCAATAATATCGAAGAGCCACACCACTCCTTACAACTATAAATAGAGGTTTTCATAAAGCTAGAAGACACCAGAAGTGATAACAAGAAGCAAGCAGAGAGCTCGTAGATCAAACATTGCAAATTTCTCTATAAGCTACAAGTTCAAGCACTCAAGCTACAAGTTCAAGTTCAAGATCAAGAACGAAGCCAAATCAAATACCAAGGCGTTCAAGATCAAATTACTTGTTCGTGATCGAATCCAAATTCAAGTTCAAGAAGGAGATTCAAGATCAAGCTTTACAAGCCCTTGAATCAAATCAAAATCAAGTTCATTAAGATACTTTACATTCTTGAAGAATCAGAGGAATACTATAGAGATTGTAACACTTTTATTTATTGAAATCAAATACTACATTTGTTACGCAATTTTCTAGTCTTGATTATTTATTTTTCTCGACACGAAAGTTTGTTGTTACAAATTTGGCACGCCCAGTGGGACGATCTCTACCTCTCATCTCTTCAGTTACCAAATTTCAAGAACAACGAAATGGATCCTAAGAAGATCAACTTCAAACTCACTACTGCTAAGGCTACAAATTCCAAGTTTTCCTCTGATGTTGAAAACTTGCTGGATGCTACTATGGAAAGCATAGGACCTGTCACTAGGAACAAGGCAAACTTGCTGGGACAACAAGAATTTCAAATGCCGTCTGCATCAGTTCCTATCTTTTATTTTCAATCCTCAAATGGGGCAAGACCATTTCCAACTGAATTGGAAGAAGGAGCAAACATTGCTGAAATCGTTGAGAAGACATTGGATCTACTTAGCCCATCTAGATATAAGAATCTCATCACACAGGATGATGATGATGTCTTGATCACTGGATCTGATCCAAGCACTCCGCGTGAGTTGTTCCACCCAAAGTATGGTGTAAGAGAAAATCCATGCTTTGCTCCACCATCCATAACGCCTATCCAAGCAATGGTGACTAACCCTTCAACTGTTGAAGAACAACTTGAAAATTTGACCAAAGCACTTGAGAATTTGACCAAGTATATGGAGGATCAAGATACTCGCCTCGAAAAGTTAGCAAGTGAGATCGAGAGCTTAGCATAAGGAAAATCAATTCAAGCACCTGTGGAGCTTTCCGAAGATAAATAAGGGGGAGAATCCGCTGCGAGGCAAACGATAGTTGTAAAAGAGATCCAAGTTTCTTCAGAAGGTCTAATTCATGTTGATCAATTGAAAGACTTCATCATCAGGGAAATTGAAGATAAAATTGATCCTTCAATTAACGGATTGATAATTTGAAGAGCCTACTAGATATCAACCTCCAAAGCTTCAACAATTTTATGGAAAAGGAAATCCCAAGCAACATGTGGCTCATTTCATCTAGACATGCAACAACGCTGAGACTTATGGTGATCACCTTCTCAAATAGTTTGTTCGTTCTCTAAAAGGTAATGCATTCGATTGGTACACCGATATCGAACCTGGTTCTATCGATAGTTGGGAGCAGTTGGAGCAAGATTTTCTCAATCTTTTCTATAGCACAAGACGCATCATAAGCATGATTGAACTTACAAAAACACTCATCAACGAAAGGATGAGCCAGTTATTGACTTCATCAATCGCTGGAGGAGCTTAAGACTCAACTGCAAAGATCACCTTAGCGAAACTTCTGGCATCGAATGTGCATTAAAGGCATGCATTGGAGTCTTCGCTATATCTTGCAAGGCATAAAGCCCAAAACATTTGAAGAACTAGCAACTCGTGCACATGATATGGAATTGAGTATGTCTACAAGTGGAGATCAAAAGTTTCCTTGCTTTGAGCCTCATGATGAAATAAAATCAGAGGATGCTGAGAATGGGGAAACTCATCCGAAGATGAAGCTGAAGAGCCCATGCATGCTGCAACGCTCTATAACGCACAAGCCTAAACTGCAAGTTATAATGCTCTTCAACACACGAGCCTAAACTGCAAGTTATAATGATTGCACATGAGTGTATATTGTATGTCACGGAACTACCTAATTTTGAACTAAATCTTTAAGACGTAATGCTCTTCAAATTCGAGTAAATTCTTCAAGTTGCAAAGTTCTTCAAATTCGAGCAAGGACTCAAGTCGAAAGCTCTTCAAAGTAGAGCAAATACTTCAAGTTGCAAAGCTTTTTAAATTCGAGCCAAACATCAAGACGTAAAGCTCTTCAAATTCGAGCAAAGTTTGTATTCAGGTTGCAAAGCTATTCAACTTTGAGCTAAATACTCAACTCGCGAAGCTCTTCAAATTCGAGCGGAAATTCAAGTTGCAAAGCTCTTCAAAATTGAGTAAGTCTTCAAGTCAGCAAGCATTTCGAATTGTAAGCTAAATCTTCAAATTACAACGCTCTTAGACGCACGAGTCCTAAAACTGCATGTCATCAAGCTCTTCAAATTTGACCAAAATCTTCAAGTTGAAAAGATCATCAAAATATGAGCTTAAATTGTAAGTCACAATGCTCCTTAATGCATGAGCATAAACTACATGTTACTTCTGGCCCGCAAAATTATAAACTGTGCACGGTCCAAAAAAAAAAGTCTGCTAGGTTGAAAACTTCGAAAGAGACGGCTTAGGCAAAAGTTAGGACATCCAAAAAAATAAAGTCCGCTAGGTTGAAAACCTCGAAAGAGGTGGCCTAGGCAAAAGTTAAGACGCAAAAAAAAAAAAACTAACCCATTTCGAACTATGAAATAACTTGATCCTCTTCACCGAGGTACGTAGGCAACTTAGAGTTTCATTCTAACTTCAATCATATGAGTTCAAAAATACATATTACCCAATGCATTATTCAAATGATGTATGACTGAATATAATTCACTTGGTTGACACTTGAAAATTAGGTGTACATGTATTCTTTCATTGAACTCTCTATCTTATCTTGATGGCTCAATGGGGGCAAGTCCTCCTTGTCAAATTGAGGTCTTTGATGGAATGATTGTAGTTACTTTAATAAGAGGCTAAATATTAAAGTTGAAGCCTCCAATTCTAAGTCAAGTTGATTTTGTCAAGTCTATTACATCATCAATTTGAAGTATTCAAGCGCCCTAGGTCTTAAAGTTGTAGTGTTTTCAGGACCGTCATGTCTTTGAGCTGAATTCTTCAAGTTTGCTAAGTCGTCAAGTTGAATTCTTCATATTATCTATATCATTGATTTGAAGTCTCTAGCATGCTAAATCTTCAATTTGGATTTGAGTTAAATTCTTCTAGTTCGCTAAGTCTTCAACTATCCAAGTCAACCACGTCTCCAAGTTGAATTCTTCAAAGTGGCTACATCTTCAAGTTTAACTCTTATAATTTAACCTTTAAGTTGAATTCTTAAAATCTACCTAAATCTTCAAGTTGAAGTCTTCAAGTCCACCAAGTATTCTGTATTTTTCAAATATGCTAAGTGACGATGAGACCTTTGATTTCGACAAATCTTCAAGTTAAAGTCTTCAATTTTGGTAAGCCTCGAATTGAATCATTAAGTTAAAGTCTTCGAATTCACCAAGTCAAGTTGAGGCCTTCGAATTCGCCAAAAATTGAAGTCTTCAATTCTGCAAAGTTTTCAAGTTGAATCATCAAGTTAAAGTCTTCAAATCCACTAAGCTTGCAAGTCGAAGTCTTCAAATCTGTCAAGTTTTCAAGTAGAAGCCTTCAAGTTTTCCATGTATTCAAGTTGAAATCTGCAAGTTAAATTCTTCCAAGGACCATCTCTTCAGTTGAAAGCCAATAAGAAGCCCCCATAATAGTCTTGAACCCTAGAAATTGATATGGCCTTCAATTCTTAAGTTGGAAGCTTCAGTATATCTCCAAGTGTATGAAAAAAAGATTCTTCGACTGTGAGGTTTTCTTTGCTAAAGTGGTGTCTTTTGAATTGTTTTCTTCTTCTACCTACAAAAGAGAAGGGAGAAATATATCTATATAAAGGAGATCATAAAATTACCTGTGAAGATTGAAGTTGAAGAGATATTCTTGGTGGTCAGATTCTTATACCAAAACATGTTTTCATGCAATCTCTGATTATGTATCCTGAAATGAGGACGAGATTCAACTCCTTTACGCCATAATGTCTATTTTGTGGCGTTAAAGTAAGTCTTTGGCTTAGATGATTTAATGGTATTTTCCTCGGACGAAGTAGAGTCTTCATCTTAAATGGCGTAATGATCTTCGTATCGGACAAAGTAATATATTTGACTTAGACGACATACCGCTCTTCACCTCGGACGAAGAAAATTCTTTGGCTTAGATGGTGTAAAGATCTTTGCCTCAGATTAAAGTAAAATCTTTGTCTTAGAAGGTGTAATGGTCTTTGCCACAGATAAAGAAAGTCAAATTTTCAAATAAAATGAAGTCTTAACTCATACCATGTAATGGTCTTCGCTTCAAACAAAATAAATCTTTGGCTCAGGTGTTGTAATGGTCTTCACCTTAGACAAAGTAAATTTTGGCTCAGACGGTGTAATGATCTTCATCTCAGACAAAGTAAACTTTTTAGCTCAGATGGTGTAATGGTCTTGGCCTCAGATAAAGTAAAGTCAAACCTATAAATAAAGTAATATCTTTGGCTCAGGTGATGTAATGGTTTCACCTCAGACAAAGTAAATTATGTCTCAGACGGTGTAATGATCTTCTCCTCAGAAAAATTAAAATCTTTGGCTTAGACGGGGTAATGATCTTTGCCTCAGATAAGGTAAAGTCAAATCTTCAAAAAAAATCTTTATCTCAGACGGTGTAATGGTCTTTACCTCAAATAAAGTAAAGTCAAATCTGCAAACAAAATAAACTCTTTAGCTTAGAAGGTGTTATGAACTTTGTTTCAGACAAAATAAAATCTTTGGCTTAGACGGTGTAATGGTTTATGCCTCAGATAAAATAAAGTCAAATCTTCAAACAGAATAAAGTCTTGGGCTTAGATAGTGTAATGGTCTTCGATTTAGACAAAATAAAGTCTTCGACTTAAACAATGTAATATCTTCGCCTTAGAAAAAGTAAAATCTTTGGCTCTGACAGTATAATGGTCTTCGCCTCAGATAAAATAAAGTCAAATTTTTAAATAAAGTAAGATCTTTGGCTCAAATGGTGCAATGCTCTTAACCTTAGACCAAGTAAATCTTTGGCTCAGACTGTGTAATATACTTGTTCTTTATTTAAAAAGAAATAAGTTGGCATGTATAAGACAATACAACAATGATTCTACAAGAATTCATAAAAGAAAAGTTGTCATTAGAAAACTTTACTACTTGACATTGCATAAGAAGAAAGTACACGAGACATATTCTATAAGCTTGCACCTTTCTTTGGCAAATTTAAAGTTATTAAAAGGCTATAAACTGAAAAGGAATGTGCTCCATGCTTTGGATAAGACTCATGTACTCAAAGACATAATCAAAGTGGGTCATTCCTTTTGAAGAAGATTAGTCTCGGCCCTCAAGCTTATAAGTTCACATGATGCACTCTGTGACTGATAAAAAAATATCTTGAAGAAAAGAATGATAAATTTTCTGTGATTTTCTTCATAAAAGAAAAAGTGAATTTTACCTCAAAGAAAAAATACTTCTAGTTTTTAGCTATATAATAAGTGAAGCATTTTGGACGACGAAGGTAGTTTTGCAATAACATAATATCTTATGGGTATTTTGGTACTTGTGTTTTAACCCTTTAATTCCCCTTCTTACTGACGCGTTTCTATTTGTTGGACTCACTTTACTTTTTGTCATTCTCAGTTCATTCCTGGTTTGTGTTTTGTATATTTAGGTGCAGCTGAATGGCCATCTTTAGCTCTAGAAGTTTCTTCGCTTTTTTTAATCTTCATTTTCCTCCTACCTATATCTATCTTTCTTCAGTATTGCTGTCCTCTCACTTCAAATCCCTTTCTCTGTATTTTCCATTGAGTTTTGTAGTATTCTGGTGAGTATTTTGTCTTTTGTATTTTTCTTTGTCCTTTTTCATTTTTTTATCAATCTTTTCTCTGGTATTGTATTTTTTTGTTTGTATTGTTTACTTATCCTCCGGGTTTTCTCTGTACATGTAGCTATAGATACACTCTCAAAACCACACATGCATCTAAATCGGCGAGATAAATAGAAAGCCTAAAAATGGAAGAAGAGAAATTTTTGAGTTCCGCTAAATTTTCCTCTATTTTTTTTTGGTGAGCGTGTAAGCTTTTGATTTTATTTTTAGAACTAGTATTCGTACCCGCACGATGTGCGGAGAATTATAAAATTAAAAAACTAATAAGAAATATTACTTGAAATGGTAATGAAAAGTGATCCAAAAGAATATGTTATTGGTTAATGAAAGTAACAACCTATACTTCTTCTTAAACAATATTTGGTACAATGAAAATAGTCACAATCTTTAGGAATATACAATATATTCAACAAAAGCACTGTCTCTTTTCAATTAGCTTGAATTTATTACATAAAATAATGAGCTTTACGAACAAAGCATTCTCGTCGAACTACATCATTTCTCTGGAATATGAATCTAAGCAATTGGAGCTGATCTCACTTTTCACAACAACTTCCACGAAATTGCCTGCTTTCTCTTGCTAGAAACTTTATCTAACAAATGAATCCATGTAATTATCAAAGATCGAAGATAAAACTTTGGATAAACTTGTATGATTTCTGTCTTCCACAACCAAAGTTGTTGTTTCTCGATTGATGTATGACTTCACACTTCCTGAATTGTCAACTCGATGCGAAAAACTCAACAAAAATATTACAACAAAGTTGAAGATAGAATTTGGCAAAGAAATACGGGCAATATTACATTCACAGATGTAAGATCATACCTAAACTAACTGAAAGGGTAATGTTTCTTTGCATTTGCAGCCGCGCAAATTATAAATTTTAATCCATGTAATTTGATCATTACTAATACTTTATGAGTTTTAATGAGAATAATCTATTTTTAAAAATAACCCCACCTTCTAAGAAAAAAGGCTAAACTGATATGAAAGAATTGTAGAAAAAAAAGAATCTTCCTTTCACTATTTAAATCGAGGAAACAAACAAAAACTTAAAAATTCTTTCTTGTGTTTTTTAGATTTTAAACGAAAAAGTTTATGTATTACGTTGATAAAAATAAAGTATAATACAATTGGTATCAAGAAAAAATTCTTAGTAAAAGGACATGTCTGAAGAATCCTTTGAGAGTATCAATACATTTCATGACTATCATATTACTTGTGGAATTCACATCATCAAGGCAGTAAAGTATTGTAATGAACCAACCGGTCGTTTTGCGTTATCGGACTCCGTTCCCCTAAATGAAACTTCTCATGGCATCTTATTATGATTTGTGACTTGCGGTGGCGAGTGGTCCGGGATTCAGAAGTGTTTAGAGCAATATTAGAACACTTGGTTCCTTCAGGTTGGCCTTTAAGGCCAAGTTTGACTTCGGTCAATATTTTGAGCAAAGGACCTCGGAATCGAGTTTCAACGATTCCGGTAGCTTCTTATGATGATTTCGGAGTTGGGCGTATGTTCGGAATGGGTTTCGGATGACCAGGAGCGTTTCGGCGCCCAATATTGAAATAAGAGTTCCTTAAGTCCATATTGTGGTTTGGGGCATGTTTTTGTGTTATTGAGGTCCGAATGGAATTTTGAGACCGGGAATAGTTCCGTTATGTCATTTATGACTTGCCTGCAAAATTTGGTGTCATTCCGAGTAGTATAGATCGGTCCGGCGCATTGTTAGTGAAGTCAAGAAAACTTAAAGTTCCCAAGTTTGATTCTAGGGGTTTTGAGGTGTGATTTTGAGTTTTAGAGTTGTTTTGGGTGTTTCAAAGGCTCGAGCGAGTCCGTATTATTATTTAGGACTTGTTGGTATATTTGGACGGGGGCTTGGGTGGGCCCAGGTGCCTCTCGGGCACCAAACTAGGCCAAAACCAGCTGAAGCAGTTGCTGGTGCACCTGATCTGGTGTGACCGCAGGTGCGAGACCGCTCCTGCGGTCCTTGACTCACAGGTGCGGCTTCAGGTGAGGCTTCCCATTTCTCGCAGGTGCGGATAATATTTGCAGGAGCGGAGCCGCAGGTGCGAGCTCCTCTCCGCAGGTGCGAGCCCAGGCCCCTTTCCCCTCTTCCGCAGGTGCGAGTCTTTTCTCGCAGTCGCGAGACCGCAGGTGTGGAACCGCAGTAGGCAGAAAGTTCTTTAAAACACGGGATTATTTTATTTCACCCCATTTTCTTCCTCCATTAGAGACCTTGAAAGCTTGGGAAAGAGCTCCACGACCTAGCTACTAAAAAGGTAAGTGAATTCTACCCTAAAGTTAGTTAATGCATGAATTCCTAGTTGAATTAACTACCTAATTAGTGAAAAATTAAGGAATTGGGTAGTAACCTAGGGCTTTCGAAGATTTAAAAAATTACCCGTGAATTGGCTATAAAATCATACAAAAATCATATATTAAAGATCCTTAGGTTATGGGTGAGTGTTTCCTTCAAGAATTTTTGAAATCCGAGCATGCGGGCCGGGGTTGGATTTTGGGATTTCTTCAAGAATGATGAATTTGACTAAATAATAGGAGAATTCCATGCTTTTAGTATAATTTGATATATTAACGTAAAGTTTGGTTAGCTTCGAGTCCTTTGGGTGACGAGTTCGTAATTTCGGGTGCATTCTTGACCCGGGGAGTAGGTGCGACGCGAGGTAAGTCTCCTTTCTAACCTCGTAAGAGGGAATTATCCTCGTAGGTGATTTAAATGTTATGTGTGATAATTGTGGGGGCTACGTACGTACAAAGTGACGAGAGTCCGTAGTTAGGTCCACATCATGCCTTGTGTTTTACTTGAAATGGACTATATGCTTAATAAATTAAATGCTACATGCGACTTATTTCCCTGAGATCATGGAATTTGAGAAAAATTGTAAGGAATTTTTTACTGAAAGGTAATTTAAAAAGGAATATTGTGTGTGCGTGTGACTGCTTCGCAATTTACATTCCGCGAGCGGAGGGTGATTTTCCCCACTCTTATGGGAACGGGTCGTACTCCATGGCGGATTGAAAGATGCACTTATGGTTTGGGCGGTTTGATCCTCGGCAGTGCATAGAAAGGGTTACTTTATGGCGAAGATGCACTTTTGGTTCGGGTCGTTCAATCCTCGGCAGTGCATAGATGTGAGTACATTATGGAAAGGTGCACTTATGGTTCAGGCCGTTCGACCCTCGGCAGTGCACGAACACGACTATCTTATGGATCAGGCCGGTTTTCCTTATCCTGTATGTGCATGATTTATTTGTTACTAAATTCATGGACACTGATTTGACAGATATTTGGGGGAAGGTGTAGTAATTGTTTATTTATTTCCAGTACTTCCTTGGATTTCAGTACCTTATATATATTTGTTGCTTCACTGCCTTTACATACCTACCGTTTTCATCATATTATGTTAAATTATATTGTTGGACCTTAGCTAGTGTCATGTCGACCTCTCGTCACTACTTCTTCGAGGTTAGGCGGGATACTCACTGGGTACATATATATTTATGTACTCATGCTACGCTTCTGTACTTAATTGTACAGGTTCTGAGGATGGTGCATCTGGTTGTCAGACTGGAGCTCGATCCTGATTATAGACGGACCTGACTTCAAGGTGAGCTGCTTTCTCCTGGGCATCTCCGGCAGCACCATGGCGTTTCTTTTGCTTATTTCCCCTCTATTTCTTTCAGGCAGTGGGACTGTATATTATATCTTTTGTATTAACTGTTAGTATGCCCGTAGGACTTGTGACACCAGTTCCTGGCACACACGTGATAGTTATTGTGGATTACGGGTCTGTATATATATATTGGCTCACGCCTCCTCATGACCGCTTTTGATCACAAACTGGCTAATTATCCTTGTCGATTTATGTTTTAAGTTTTAAAAACTGAGTATATGTTGAAATGTTTAATCTAATAAGAAGGAACCATTAGTAAATTGAGTATTGGCTTGCCTGACCCCGCCGTTGGGCGCCATCACGACCTAATTTAGGATTTTGGGTCGTGACAAGTATGCCCTTTTACATAACTCTAATTTGATCAAATAAAATATTAACTTCCTCCATAGAATGTGTTGTCAAAATGATTTAGCGCCCTTGCTTTATAGCGACAGTAACACTTGCAATGCTATGCATATTTAAAGTGTCGAAGGCTTTTGTAACCTTTGATTCGTTATGATGTTTGACTTTAGAGTTGGCTACATAATTAAGTATGACATCAATGAAAAGTGATTTAAATCCATAAATAATTTGGACCACATTAAATTCAAGACGTTAGTCCAAATAAATATTGTGGCTAATAAATTGGGCTAAGGCCACGCCCAGTGGGACGATCTCTACCTCTCATCTCTTCAGTTACCAACTTTCAAGAACAACGAAATGGATCCTAAGAAGATCAACTTCAAACTCACTACTGCTAAGGCTACAGATTCCAAGTTTTTCTCTGATGTTGAAAACTTGTTGGATGCTACTATGGAAAGCATAGGACCTGTCACTAGGAACAAGGCAAACTTGCTGGGACAACAAGCATTTCAAATGCCGTCTGCATCAGTTCCTATCTTTGATTTTCAATCCTCAAAGAGGGAAAGATCATTTCCAACTAAATTGGAAGAAGGAGCGAACATTGCTGAAATCGTTGAGAAGACATTGGATCTACTCAACCCATCTAGATATAAGAATCTCATCACACGTGATGAGGATGATGTCTTGATCACTGGATCTGCTCCAACCACTCCGCGTGAGTTATTCCACCCAAAGTATGGTGTAAGAGAAAATACATGATTTGCTCCACCATCTACAACGGTTATCCAAGCAATGGTGACTAACACTTCAACTGTTGAGGAACAACTTGCAAATTTGACCAAAGCACTTGAGAATTTGACCAAGTATATGGAGGGTCGAGATACTAGCCTCAAAAATTTAGCAAGTGAGATCGAGAGCTTAGCATAAGCAAAATCAATTCGAGCACCTGTGGAGCTTTCCGAAGATAAAGAAGGGGGAGAATCCGCTACGAGGAAAACGATAGTAGTCAAAGAGATCCAACTTTCTTCAGAAGGTCTAATTCATGTTGATCAATTGAAGGACTTCATCATGAGGGCAATTGAAGATAAAATTGATCCTTCAGTTAATTCTTCCCTCGCATATGAAAAGTCCTACACACAACGGATTGATAACTTGAAGATTCCTATTGGATCTCAACCTCCAAAGCTTCAACAATTTGATGGAAAAGGAAATCCCAAGAAACATATGGCTCATTTCATCGAGACATGCAACAATGCTGGGACTTATGGTGATCACCTTGTCAAATAGTTTGTTCGTTCTCTCAGAGGTAATGCATTCGATTGGTACACCAATCTCGAACCTGGTTTTATCGATAGTTGGGAGAAGTTGGAGCAAGATTTTCTCAATCGTTTCTATAGCACAAACGCATCATAAGCATGATTGAACTTACAAAAACACTTATCAAGGAAAGGATGATCCAGTTATTGAATTCATCTACCGCTGGAGGAGCTTAAGCCTCAATTGCAAAGATCACCTTAGCGAAATTTTTGGCATCAAAATGTGCATTCAAGGCATTCATTGGAGTCTTCGCTATATCTTACAAGGCATAAAGCCCAAAACATTTTAAGAACTAGCAACTCGTGCACATGATATGGAATTGAGTATGTCTACAAGTGGAGATCAAAAGTTTCCTTGCTTTGAGCCTCATGATGAAATAGAAGCAGAGGATGCTGAGAATGGGGACAACTCATCCGAAGATGAAGCTGCAGAGCCCATGCATGTTGCAACGCTCTATAATGCACGAGCCTAAACTTCAAGTTATAATGCTCCTCAACGCACGAGCCTAAACTGCAAGTTATAATGATTCTTGGCACATGAGTGTATATTGTATGTCGCGAAACTCCCTAATTTTGAATTAAATCTTTAAGACGTAAAGCTGTTCAAATTCTAGTAAAGTCTTCAAGTTTCAAAGTTCTTCAAATTCAAGCAAATACTCAAGTCGAAAGTTCTTCAAAGTAGAGCAAATACTTCAAGTTGCAAAGCTTTTTAAATTCGAGCCAAACTTCAAGACGTAAAGCTCTTAAAATTCGAGCAAAGTTTTCAAGTTGTAAATCTCTCCAAATTCGAGCAAAGTATTCAGGTTGCAAAGCTATTCAACTTTGAGCTAAATAGTCAAGTCGTGAAGCTCTTCAAATTCGAGCTAAAATTCAAGTTGCAAAGCGCTTCAAAATTGAGTAAGTCTTCAAGTCAGGAAGCATTTCGAACTGTAAGCTAAATCTTCAAATTACAACGCTTCTAGACGCACGAGCCTAAAACTACATGTCATCAAACTCTCAAATTTGAGAAAAATCTTCAAGTTGAATAGCTCATCAAAATATGAGCTTAAATTGTAAGTCACAATGCTCCTTAATGCATGAGCATAAACTGCATGTTACTCCTGACCCGCAAGAGTATAATTTGTGCACGGTCCAAAAATAAAAGTCCGCTAGGTTGAAAACCTCGAAAGAGGCGGCTTAGGCAAAAGTTAGGACATCCAAAAAATAAAGTCCGCTAGGTTGAAAACCTCGAAAGAGGCGGCCTAGGCAAAAGTTAGGATGCAAAAAAAAAAAAACTAACCTATTTCGAACTACGGAATGACTTGATCCTCACCGAGGTACGTAGGCAGCTTAGAGCATTCTAAGTTCAGTCATATGAGTTGAAAAATACATATTACCCAAGGTATTATTCAAATGATGTATGACTGAATATAATTCAATTGGTTGACACTTGAAAATTGGGTGTACATGTATTCTTTCATTGAACTCTCTATCTTATCTTGATGGCTCAATGGGGGCAAGTCCTCCTTGTCAAATTGAGGTCTTTGATGGAATGATTGTAGTTACTTTAATAAGAGGATAAATATTCAAGTTGAAGCCTCCAATTCTAAGTCAAGTTGATTTTGTCAAGTTTATTACATCGTCAATTTGAAGTATTCAAGCGCCCTAGGTCTTAAAGTTGTAGTGTTTTCAAGACCGTCATGTCTTTGAGCTGAATTCTTCAAATTTGCTAAGTCGCCAAGTTGAATTCTTCATATTATCTATATCATTGATTTGAAGTCTCTAGCATGCTAAATCTTCAAGTTGGAGTTGAGTTAAATTCTTCTAGTTCGCTAAGTCTTTAACTATCCAAGTCAACCACGTCTCCAAGTTGAATTCTTCAAAGTGGCCACATCTTCAAGTTTAACTCTTATAACTTAACCTTCAAGTTGAATTCTTACAATCTACCTAAATTTTCGAGTTGAAGTCTTCAAGTCCACCAAGTATTATGTATTTTTCAAATATGCTAAGTGACGATGAGACCTTCGATTTCAACAAATCTTCAATTTAAAGTCTTCAATTTTGGGAAGCCTCGAATTGAATCATCAAGTTAAAGTCTTCGAATTTGTCACGGTCCGAAATCCCACTTTCGGTCGTGATGGCGTCTAACGTTGAACCCGCTAGACAAGACAACGTGTGCAGTTGAACTAACATAATAACTCCGAATTAACAGAATAAGCTAAAAACAGTTCACCATTCTTAACAGCGGAAATAGATAAATTTCAAAACTAAGTAAAGATAACATAATACAACGTCGCAATAATTCCCCAAAACCTGGAGTCACAAACTTACGAACTATCTATAGGAGTGCTAAATACAAAGTCTGAAAGGAAGTACATGACTGTCTCTGAGAACTAGAGGAAAGACAAGACAGAAATACAGGAACTAGGGATAGGAGAGACGCCAAGGCCCACAAACGTCAGCGGTATACCTTGAAGCCTTTTGGGTGGACTGAAGGTGACTCCCTCAACGCTGTCCACTGGGTTCGAGTGCGGGATCTGCACAACAATAATATGTGCAGTGTAGCATCAGTACAACCAACCCCATGTACTTAGTAAGTGCCGAGCCTAACCTCGGCCGAAGTAGTGATGAGGCTAGACTTGACAACAAACGTTAACCTGTCCTATTCTACAACATATATCGTGGAAAAAAAAGCAAAAGATAAACAGATACATGGGGGGATATGGGAGCATACAAAGGGGGTAACAAGTGAGATAGAGCAATAAATTAAGTACATAGGAACAGACAAGAAGACAATTTATCAGAAATATGCTAATGAAACAAATATAATGCCAGAAATGTAATAAATGGCACGACATCACCCTTCGTGCTTTTACTCTCTTCCTCACGATGCAATGTATCATGTATGGAAATGTGAATCATAGCACGGCATCAACCTTCGTGCTTTTAAATATAAATAATGCACGGCATCATCCTTCGTGTTTTTACTCTCTTCCTCACTATGCAATATATTATGTAATCAATGTAAATCATGGTACGACATCACCCTTCGTGCTTTTACTCTCTTCCTCACTATGCAATATATGATGTGATCAATGTAAATCATGGCACGGCATCACCCTTTGTGCTTGTACTCTCTTCCTCACTATGGAATATATGATGTGATCAATTTAAATCATGGCACGGCATCACCCTTCGTGCTTTTACTCTCTTCCTCACTATGCAATATATGATGTGATCAATGTAAATCATGGCACGACATCACCCTTCGTGCGTTACACTCTTCCTCACCAATGCAATGGCAATTATCAAAATGGTAAGGAATGCAGCATAGTGGAATCACAAATCATAATCACCCGACAAGGGGAGAATATCAGTCATTATCGTAAGAAATTGCCCCGCCAGGGTCTCAGCTATAATCAAACTTTTCAAGTATATCCTTTACAGTTGGGTCCTCAATAGGACCATTACATCACAAGTTCATCAACGATGATTTTCAACAACAATCAACTTCCAAGTAGAGATAAGTTCATATTATAACGAAGATGGAAGTAATAATAAGATTTCTATCGACAATAGACTCACGGGCATGCATAGGTACTCGTCACCTCACCTATGCATTGAACATGATAAACACTTAACACATAGCATACAATACCTATTCCCTCACCAAAGTTAGGCAAGACACTTACCTCGGGTCCAAAAATAGCAATCTAGCCTCTAACACCGCCTTTCCTTTTGAATGCAACTCCGGAACAACAATATCTAGACATAATAACATCAATAATGACTCATTAATACAATCCCATATCCTAAATATACGATTCCTACCATTCTTCCAAAAATACCAAAATTCGACCCCTGACCCGTTTGGTCTAAACACGAGGCTCGGACCAAAATCCGATCACCCATACCCCCACGAGTTCAAATATATGATTTGTTTTGAAATCCGATGCCAAATTGAGGTTGAATTACCCAAAATCCCATAAATCCTAACTCTACCCAAATCCCCTAATTTCTACTTTGTTTTCATGATTTTAGGCCTAGATTCTAGTGATTAGTTGATGAAAGAGAGAGGAAATGATGTTAAGAACACTTACCTAGATTTGCGTAGGGTAATTTCCCACACCCAACCATAGACACATCGCGATCGCGTGAGTCACGCCGCGATTGCGGAGAGCAAAACACAGAACACCAGAAAGAGATCGAAAACCAGATTTTTCCAACTCTTTTGCACCCCGACACCTACCCGGAACTCACCCGAGCCGTCGGGGCCCAAAACCAAATATACGCACCACTTCAAAATCATCCTACGAACTATTCGAGTAATTAAACCACTAATATAACATCAAAACCAATGAATTAAACTCAATAATCTATAGAATTTTCTCAAACTTCATAAACTTCTAAATTCTCCAATTTGATCCGAAACACGTCAAACCAAGTCCGTTTCTTTCAAAATTTTATAGATAACTCACATAACACATATTGAACCTGTTCCGGGCATCGGAACCATAATACAGGCCCGGTAGCACAGATTTCACATCAAAGTTCATTTTCAAAAGTCTTTCTTATTTTCAAACAACAATTTTTTATAAAAATTTATTTCTCGGGCTTGGGACCTCGGAATTTGATTCCGGGAATACGCTCGAGTCCCATATTTTCCCACGGACCCTCCGAGACCGTCAAATCACGGGTCCGGGTCCGTTTACCAAAAATGTTGACCAAAGTCAACTTTATTTCATTAATTATCATAAATTCAACAGTTCAACACATTTCCACATATAAACTTCCCGAATACGCGCTCGGGCTGTGCACGCACATCAAGGTAGGATTAACAGAGGCTTTCGGGGCATCGGAACATAATTTTTTTTGCTAAATTATACAAGATGACCTTTTGGGTCATCACAATCTCCACCTCTAAAACATTCGTTCGTCCTCGAACGGACATAGAAAAGTACCTGAAACGGGGAAAAGGTGGGGATAACGGCTCTAAATATCGGGCTTGGACTCCCAATTAGCTGCCTCAACAGGCTGACCTCTCCACTGAACACGAACAGAAGGATAAATCTTCGATCTTAACTGTCACACCTGCCGATATAATATGGCTACGGCTCCTCCTCATAAGACAAATCCTTGTCCAACTGGACACCACAGAAGTCAAGTATATGAGATGGGTCCGCAATATACCTCTGGAGCATAGACACGTGAAATACTGGATGCACGGCTGACAAACTAGGTGGCAAGGCAAGTCTGTAGGCCACCTCTCCTACCTTGTCCAAAATCTAAAATTGACCAATGTACCTAGGGCTCAACTTGTCCTTCTTCCCGAACCTCATCCTCCCTTCATGGGCGACACTCGAAGAAATACCCGGTCTCCAATCATAAATGCCAAATCACGAACTCTCCGATATGCATAACTCTTCTGCCTGGACTGGGTTGTACGAAGCCTATCCTGAATAATCTTCGCTTTATCCAAGGCATCCTGGACTAACTCTGAACCCAACAATCTAGCCTCTCCCGGCTCGAACCACCCAACTGGCGACCGACACCGCGTACCATACAACGCCTCAGACGGAGCCATCTGAATGCTCGACTGAAAGCTGTTGTTATAGGCAAACTCAGCTAAAGGAAAGAACTGGTCCCATGAACCTCCAAAATCAATGAGACATGCTCGTAACATATCCTCCAAAATCTGAATAGTATGCTCGGACTGTTCGTCCGTCTGAGGATGAAATGTTGTGCTCAAATCAACCTGTGTGCCCAACTCACGCTGAAATACTCTCCAGAAATGGGAGGTAAACTGAGTACCTTGATCAGAAATAATGGACACGGGCACACCATGCAGGCGAAAAATCTCCCTGATGTAGATCTTTGCCAATTTCTCCGAAGANCTCCCACTTCCACTCGGGAAGCTGAATCTGCTGCATCAAACCACCGGGTCTCTGGTGCTCGTACTTAACCTGCTGACAGTTCAAGCACCAAGCTACATATGCTACAATATCCTTCTTCATCCTCTGCCACTAATAATGCTGTCGCAAGTCCTGGTACATCTTTGCGGCGCCCGGATGAATTAAATACCGTGAACTATGGGCCTCCTGCAATATCAAATCCCGAATGCCATCAACATAAGGTACACAAATACGACCCTACATCCTCAAAACTCCCTCATCATCAACTGTGACCTACTTGGAACCTCCGTGCCGGACCGTATCTCTAAGAACACATAAATGAAGATCATCATACTGCCTGGCCCGGATATGATCATACAATAAAGAACGGGCCACAGTATGGGCCAAAACACTGCCAGTCTCAGAAACCTCCAATCTCATGAATCGGTTGGCCAAATCCTGAACATCCAAAGAAAGCGATCGCTCTCTGACTGGTATATAAGCAAGACTACCCATGCTAGCTGACTTCTGGATCAAAGCATCGGCCACCATATTGGCCTTCCTCGGATGATAAAGAATGGTAATATCATAATCCTTCAGCAACTCTAACCATAACCTCTGCCTCATGTTCAACTCCTTCTGTTTGAACAGATACTGTAAGCTCTTATGATCCGTGAACACCTCACATGGAACACCATACAAATAATGCCTCCAAATCTTCAATGCATGCACAATAGCTGCTAACTCTAAGTCATGAACTGGATACATCTTCTCATGGACCTTCAACTGACGAGAAGCATAGGCTATAACCTTGTCATCCTGCATCAACACTGCACCAAGCCCAACCCGTGAAGCATCACAATACACGGTATACGATCCTGAACCTGTGGGCAAAACCAACACTGGTGCCGTGGTCAAGGTTATCTTGAGCTTCTGAAAGCTCGCCTCGCACTCATCAGAACACCTGAATTGGGCACTCTTCTGAGTCAACCTTGTCATCGGGGCTGCAATGGATGAAAAGCCCTCCACAAACCGACGATAATAACCTGCTAAGCCCAAGAAACTCCGAATCTCTGTAGCTGAGGTGGGTCTAGGCCAATCTCTGACTGCTGAAATCTTCTTGGGATCCACCTGAACACCCTCTGACGATACCACATGGCCTAGAAATGCAACTGAACTCAACCAAAACTCACACTTGGAAAATTTTGCATACAATTGACTATCGCTCAAAGTCTGGAGGACGACTCTAAGGTGATGCTCATGCTCCTCTCGGCTACGAGAGTATATCAATATATCATCAATGAAAACAATCACAAATGAGTCCAAATAAGGCCTGAACACTCATTGCATCAACTCCATGAAAGCAGCGGGGGCATTTGTCAACCCAAATAACATCACCAAGAACTCATAATGCCCATAACGAGTGCGAAAAGATGTCTTAGGGACATCGAATGCCCTAATCCTCAACTGATGGTAACCAGATCTCAAGTCAATCTTGGAAAACGCTGAAGCACCCTGAAGCTGGTCGAATAAATCATCAATCCTCGGCAAAGGATACTTGTTCTTAATAGTAACCTTATTCAACTGCCGGTAGTCAATACACATCCTCATCGAGCCATCTTTCTTCTTGACAAACAATACTGGAGCACCCCAAGGAGAGACACTAGGCCTAATGAAGCCTTTATCCAACAAATCCTGCAACTGATCTTTTAACTCCTTCAACTCTGGCGGGGCCATACGATATGACAGAATAGAAATAGGTTGGGTGCCCTGAGCTAACTCAATACAAAAATCAATATCCCTGTCGAGCGGCATACTTGGCAGGTCAGTAGGGAAAACCTCTGGAAACTCACAAACCACGGGCACAGACTCCATGGAAGGAACCTCGGTGCTAGAATCACGAACATAGGCCAAATAATCCAAACAACCCTTCCCAACCATGCGCCGAGCCTTCATATAAGAAATAACTCTACCCGAAGAATGACTAGGAGTTCCCTTCCACTCCAAACAAGGCACCCCTGGCAAAGCCAAGGTCACTGTCTTGGCATGATAATCCAGAATAGCATAATAGGGGGATAACCAATCCATCCCCAATATAACATCGAAGTCAACCATATCCAGAAGCAAAAGATCAACCTGAGTCTCCAGACCACCCATGACTACTAAGCAAGCACGGTAGACTCGATCTACCACTATAGAATCACCCATCGGTGTAGACACATGCACAGCAGTACTCAAGGAATCACGGGGCATACTCAAACAAGGGGAAAAATATAAAGACACATAGGAGAATGTAGAACCCGGATCAAATAACACCGAAGCCTCCCGGCTGCAAACTGAAAACATACCTGTAATAACTGCATCAGAAGCCTCGGCATCAGGCCTGGCAGGAAAAGCATAGCACCGGGGCTGAGCCCCTCCAATCTGATCATCTTTGGGTCGACCTACTGCGGACTGACCTCTACCTCTCGTGGCATGTCCTCCACCTCTATGAGTCTGACCTATACCTCTGGAACCCCGACCGCCACCCCTAGCTGGCTGAGGGGGTGGGGGTGCGCCTGACACGGGAACCCTGATACTGAGGACCACTAAAAGCTCGGGGACAATACCTGGAAATGTGCCCCGGAACACCACAAGAATAACACGGCCTCTTCTGATATGGCTGGGGACTCTGGAACTGTCCCTAACGACCCTGGGAACCACCCTGATAACTCTGAAGTGGCGGTGCACTGATAGGTGTTGGTGGTGCACCAATAGGAGCTGGCGGTTCACTGTGAGCTACCTGAAGTGCCGACTGATAGGGTCTGGGAGGATGAACTCTACCTGAAGAATCCCTGCCCCCAGATGAGGCTCCACTGAAACGACCGAAGTGACGGGGCCTCTTGTCAGCCCTCTGACCACCACCCTGTGACATAATCATCTCAATCCTCCTGGCACATTGGCCACATCCTGGAACAAAATATCAGTACCTGAATATCTAGCCATCTGAAGTCTGATAGGTTGGACCAATCCCTCAATAAATCTTCGATCCCTCTCCCGATCAGTGGGGAGTATCATAATAGCATGTCGAGCTAGAGTGATGAACCTAGTCTCGTATTGAGTGACTATCATAGATCCCTGCTGGATACACTCAAACTGCCTCCGAAGGTCCTCTCTTTGAGTAATGGGAAGGAAATTCCACAAAAATACCTCTGAGAATTTAGTCCAAGTCAAAGATGTAGACCCAGCTGGCCTGGTCAAGCAATAGTCTCTCCACCAAGTCTTGGCAGAACCCGATAGACGAAAGGTAGCAAAATCAACTCCATTGGACTCTACTACGCACATGTTCCGAAGAACCTCATGACAGTTGTCCAAATAATCCTGGGGATCCTTTGATGGTGAACCATTAAAAGTAGCAATGAATAACTTAGTGAACGTGTCCAGTCTCCACAAAGCATCCGCTGACATAGCTGCTCCCTCTGCTACCGGTGATGCAATACCCGACTGGGCTACTCCGGCTGGCTGGGGTGCCGGAGTCTGAAATTGAGGATCTAGCTGCTCTGGCGTGCGATTAGCAAGAGTCTGGGTCCCTCCCCCATCCTGAGAGACGGCTGGTGTAGTAGGAAGAAGACCCGGCTATGCTACACTCTCCATGAGTCCGACTAGATGGAAAAAAGCGTCCTGAAGCACTGGGGTAGCTATGAACCCCTCTGGGACCTGAGCTGGTCCAACTGGGACTGCCGGAACTGGGACCTCCTCGTCAGACTCGACATGAGGGTCCTCCACTGGGGCTGCTGCTCTAGGCTGAGCCCCGCCCCAGCCTCGGCCTCTAGCACGACCTCCTCCTCGACCTCGACCTCGACCCCTCATAGGAGTTGTAGCAGGAGTGTCGGGCTGCTGAGCGGAACCAAGGGAAGCATGCATCCTCGCCATCTGCGAGAGAATAGAATAGAAACTCAATCAATACTCAGAATTCAAATCGCACGACAGAAAAGAAGAAAAGTGAAGTTATTCCTAACTTTGCAGCCTCTGGGGATAAATACAGACGTCTCCGTACCGATACCTCAGACTCTACCAAATTGTCTGTGAGTTGTGAGACCTAAGCAACCTAGAGCTCTGATACCAACTTGTCACGGCCCGAAATCCCACCTTCGGCCGTGATGGCGTCTAACATTGAACCCGCTAGACAAGCCAACGTGTGCAGTTGAACTAACATGATAACTCCGAATCATCAGAATAAGCTAAAAACAGTTCACCGTTCTTAACAGCAGAAATAGATAAAGTTTCAAAACTAAGTAAAGATAACATAATACAACGTCGCAATAATTCCCCAAAACCTGGAGTCACAAACTCACGAACTGTCTATAGGAGTGCTAAATACAAAGTCTGAAAGGAAGTACATGATTGTATCTGAGAACTAGAGGAAAGACAAGATAGAAATACAGGAACTAGGGATAGGAGATACGCCAAGGCCCACAAACGTCAGCGGTATACCTTGAAGCCTCTGGGGTGGACTGAAGGTGACTCCCTCAATGCTGTCCACTGTGTCCGAGTGAGGGATCTGCACAAAATAAGATGTGTAGTGTATCATCAGTACAACAAACCCCATGTACTGAGTAAGTGTCGAGCCTAACATCGGCCGAAGTAGTGATGAGGCTAGACTTGACAACAAACGTTAACCTGTCCTATTCTACAACATATATCGTCGAAAACAAAGCAAAAGATAAATAGATATGTAGGGGGATATGGGAGCAGAAAAAGGAGGTAAAAAGTGAGATAGAGCAATTAATTAAGTACATAGGAACAGACAAGAAGACAATTTATCAGAAATATGCTAATGAAACAAATATGCCACAAATGTAATAAATGGCACGGCATCACCCTTCGTGCTTTTACTCTCTTCCTCACGATGCAATGTATCATGTATGGCAATGTGAATCATATCACGGCATCAACCTTCATGCTTTTAAATATAAATCATGGCATGGCATCACCCTTCGTGCTTTTACTCTCTTCCTCACGATGCAATGTATCATGTATGGCAATGTGAATCATATCACGGCATCAACCTTCATGCTTTTAAATATAAATCATGGAACAGCATCAACCTTCGTGCTTTTAAATATAAATCATGGCATGGCATCACCCTTCGTGCTTTTTCTCTCTTCCTCACTATGCAATATATGATGTAATCAATGTAAATCATGGCACGGCATCACCCTTCGTGCTTTTACTCTCTTCCTCACTATGCAATATATGATGTGATCAATGTAAATCATGGCACATCATCACCCTTCGTGCTTTTACTCTCTTCATCACTGTGCAATATATGATGTGATCAATGTAAATCATGGCACGGCAGCACCCTTCGTGCTTTTACTCTCTTCCTCACTATGCAATATATGATGTGATCAATGTAAATCGTGGCACGACATCACCCGTCGTGCTTTACACTCTTACTCACCAATTCAATGACAATTATCAAAATGGCAAGGAATGCAGCATAATGGAATCACAAATCATAATCACCCGACAAGGGGAGAATATCAGTCATTATCATAACAAATTGCCCGGCCAGGGTCTCAGCTATAATCAACCTTTTCAAGTATATCCTTTACAGTTGGGTCATCAATAGGACCATTACATCACAAGTTCATCAACGAGGATTTTCAACAACAATCAACTTCCAAGTATAGATAAGTTCATATTATAACGAACATGGAAGTAATAATAAGATTTCTATCGACAATAGACTCACGGGCATGCTTGACACACAATGCATAGGTACTCGTCACCTCACCTATTCATTGAACATGAGAAACACTTAACTCATAGCATACAATACCTATTCCCTCACCAAAGTTAGGCAAGACACTTACCTCGGGTCTAAAAATAGCAATCAAGCCTCTAACACCGCCTTTCCTTTTGAATTCAACTCCGGAACAATAATATCTAGACATAATAACATCAATAATGACTCATTAATACAATCCCATAGACTAAATATACGATTCCTAGCATTCTTCCAAAAATACCAAAATCTGACCCCGGGCCCGCTTGGTCTAAGCACGAGGCTTGGACCAAAACCCGATCACTCATGCCCCCACGAGTTCAAATATATGATTTGTTTTGAAATCCGATCCCAAATTGATTTTGAATTACCCAAAATCCCATAAAACCCTAACTCTACCCAAATCCCCTAATTTCTACTTTGTTTTCATGATTTTAGGCCTAGATTCTAGTGATTAGTTGATGAAATTGAGAGGAAATGATGTTAAGAACACTTACCTATGGAGCTATGGTGATGGAGGTCTTCAAATTTCACCTAAGGAGAGTGGGGAAGAAGGTGGGTTGAGAAAAGTGGTGAGAATCCCGTAATGTTTCTGTTTTTAAAGCATTAAAATGACTGCGCGAATTTACTCTACGCGATCGCAGAAAGGGAGTTGCGATCGCTTAGAGTATTGGGTTTTAGACTTATGCGATCGTGAACAAGGGACAGCGATCGCGGGGGTACTGTACACTGACCACTGCGATCGCGACAAGCGATCGCATTCGCGTAGAGCAACACGCTGCTCCGCCCCCAGATCCCTTTAACGCTATGTGATCGCGTGAGGCCCCTCGCGATCGCGTAGAGCACCACCCCCAGGCACTGCGATCGCGTCCAAGGCCCTGCGTTCGCGTAGGGTAATTTCCCACTCCCAACCATAGACACATCGCGATCGCGTGAGTCATGCCGCGATCACGGAGAGCAAAACACAGAACACCAGAAACATATCGAAAACCAGATTTTTCCAACTCTTTTGCACCCTGACACCTACCCGGAACTCACCCGAGACCTCGGGGCCCAAAACCAAATATACGCACGACTTTAAAATCATCCTACGAACTTGTTCGAGTAATTAAACCACTAATATAACATCAAAACCAATGAATTAAACTCAAAAATCTATAGAATTTTCTCAAACTTCATAAACTTCTAAATTCTCCAATTTGATCTGAAACACGTCAAACCAAGTCCGTTTCTTTCCAAATTTTACAGATAACTCACATAACACATATTGAACCTGTTTCGGGCATCAAAACCATAATACGGGCCCCGTAACACAGATTTCACATCAAAGTTCATTTTCAAAAGTCTTTCTTATTTTCAGAAAATAATTTTATTTAAAAATTCATTTCTCGGGCTTGGGACCTAGGAATTCGATTCCGGGAATACGCCCGAGTCCCATATTTTCCCACGGACCCTTCGGGACCGTCAAATCACGGGTCTGGGTCCGTTTACCAAAAATTTTGACCAAAGTCAACTTTATTCCATTAATTATAATAAATTCAACAGTTCAACACATTTCCACATAAAAATTTCCCGGCTACGCACTCAGGCGATGTACGCACATCGAGGTGGGATTAGCGGAGGCTTTCGAGGCCTCGGAACACAGTTTTTTTGGCTAAATTATACAAGATGACCTTTTGGGTCATCACAGAATCCACCAAGTCAAGTTGAGGCCTTCGAATTCGCCAAAAATTGAAGTCTTCAATTCTGCAAAGTTTTCAAGTTGAATCATCAAGTTAAAGTCTTCAGATCCACTAAGTTTTCAAGTCGAAATCTTCAAATTTGTCAAGTCTTCAAGTAGAAGCATTCAAGTCTGCCATGTCTTCAAGTTGAAATATGCAAGTTAAATTCTTCCAAGGACCATGTTTTCAATTGAAAGACAATAAGAATCCCCCATAATAGTCTTGAAGCCTACAAATAGATATGGCCTTCAATTCTTAGGTTGGAAGCTTCAGTATATCTCCAAGTGTCTGAAAAAAAGATTCTTCGACTGTCAGGTTTTCTTTGGTAAAGTGGTGTCTTTTGAATTGGTTTCTTCTTCTACCTACAAAAGAGAAGGGAGATACATATCTATATAAAGGAGATCATAAAATTACCCGTGAAGATTAAAGCTGAAGAGATATTCTTGGTGGTCAGATTCTTATAGCAAAACATGTTTTAATGCAATCTCTGATTATGTATCTTGAAATGAGGACGATCTTCCACTCCTTTACGCCATAATTTCTATTTTGTGGCGTTAAAGTAAGTCTTTGGCTTAGATGATTTAATGGTATTTTCCTCGGACGAAGTAGAATCTTCATCTTAAATGGCATAATGATGTTCGTATCGGACAAAGTAATATATTTGACTTAGACGACATACCGCTCTTCGCCTCGGACGAAGCATATTCTTTGGCTTAGACGGTGTAAAGATCTTTGCCTCAGATAAAAGTAAAATCTTTGGCTTAGAGAGTGTAATGGTCTTTGCCACAGATAAAGAAAGTCAAATTTTCAAATAAAATGAAGTCTTATCTCATACCATGTAATGGTCTTCGCTTAAAAAAAATTAAATCTTTGGCTCAGGTGTTGTAATGGTCTTCACCTTAGACAAAGTAAATTTTGGCTCAGACGATGTAATGATCTTCAGCTCATACAAAGTAAACTCTTTAGCTCAGATGGTGTAACGGTCTTGGCTTCAGATAAAGTAAAGTAAAATCTGTAAATAAAGTAATATCTTTGGCTCAGGTAATGTAATGGTTTCACCTCAGACAAAGTAAATTATGGCTCAGACGGTGTAATGATCTTCTCCTCAGACAAAGTAAAATCTTTGGCTCAGACGGGGTAATGATCTTCGCCTCAGATTAGGTAAAGTCGAATCTTCAACAAAAAATCTTTAGCTCAGACGGTGTAATGGTCTTTGCCTCAAATAAAGTAAAGTCAAATCTGCAAACAAAATAAAGTTTTTAGCTTAGAAGGTGTAATGAACTTTCAGATAAAATAAAATATTTGACTTAGACGGTGTAATGGTCTATGTCTCAGATAAAATAAAGTCAAACCTTCAAACAAAATAAAGTCTTGGTCTTAGATAGTGTAATTGTCTTCGCTTTAGACAAAATAAAGTCTTCGGCTTAAACAATGTAATATCTTCGCCTCAGACAAAGTAAAATCTTTGGCTCAGACAGTGCAATGGTCTTCGCCTTCGCCTCAAATAAAATAAAGTTAAATCTTTAAATTAAGTAAGATCTTTGGCTCAAACGGTGTAATGGTCTTTACCTTAGACCAAGTAAATCTTTGGCTCAGACTGTGTAATGTACTTGTTCTTTATTTAAAAAGAAAGAAAGTTGGCATGTATAAGACAATACAACAATGATTCTACAAGAATTCAGAAAAGAAAAGTTGTCATTAGAAAACTTTTTTTTTTGTTTGTATTGTTTACTTATCCTCCGGGTTTTCTATGTACATGTAACTATAGATACACTCTCAAAAACACACATGCATCTAAATCGGCGAGATAAATAGAAAACCTGAAAATGGAAGAAGAGAAATTTTCGAGTTCTGCTAAATTTTCCTCTATCTTTTCAAGGTGAGTGTGTAAGCTTTTGATTTTATTTTTATAACTAGTATTTGTACCCGCACGATGTGCGGATAATTATAAAATTAAAAAAATAATAATAAATATTACTTGAAATGGTAATGAAAAGTGATTCAAAAGAATATGCTATTGGTTAATGAAAGTAAAAACTTATACTTCTTCTTAAACAATATTTGGTACAACAAAAATAGTCACAATCTTTAGGACTATACAATATATGCAACAAAAGCATTGTTTCTGTTCAATTAGCTTGAATTTATTAATAAAATAATGAGCTTTACGAACAAAGCATTCTCATCGAACTCCATCCTTTCTCTGGAATATGAATCTAAGCAATTGGAACTGATCTCACTTTTCACAACAACTTCCATGAAATTGTCTGCTTTCTCTAGCTAGAAACTTTATCTAACAAATTAATCCATGTAATTATCAAAGATCGAAGATCAAACTTTGAATAAACTTGTATGATTTTTGTCTTCCACAACCAAAGTTGTTGTTTCTCGATTGATGTATGACTTCGCACTTCCTGAATTGTCAACTCGATGCGAAAAACTCAACAAAAATATTACAACAAAGATGAAGATAGAATTTGGCAAGAAATACGGGCAATATTACATTCACAGATGAAGATCATGCCTAAACTAACTGAAAGGGTAATATTTCTTTGCATTTGCAGTCGCGCAAATTACAAATTTTAATCCATGTAGTTTGATCATTCCTAATACTTTATGAGTTTTAATGAGAATACTCTATTTTTAAAAACAACCCCATCTTCTAAGAATAAGGCTAAACTGATATGAAAGAATTGTGGAAAAAAAAATTCTTCCGTTCACTATTTAAATCGAGGAAACAAACAAGAACTTAAAAATTCTTTCTTGTGTTTTTTAGATTTTAAAGAAAGGAAAAGTTTATGTATTACGCTGATAAAAATAAAGTATAATACAATTGGTATCAAGAAAAATTCTTAGTAAAAGGACATGTCTGAAGAATCCTTTGACAGTCTCAATACATTTTCAGTCTATCATATTACTTGTGGAATTCACATCATCGATGCCCTTTTACATAACTCTAATTTGATCAAATAAAATATTAACTTCCTCCATATAATGTGTTGTCAAAATGATTTAGCGCCCTTGATTTATAGCGCCAGTAACACTTGCAATGCTATGCATATTAAAAGAGTCGAAGGCTTATGTAACCTTTGATTCGTTATGATGTTTGACTTTAGAGTTTGCTACATAATTAAGTATAACATCAATGAAAAACGTTTTAGCTTTCTTAAAGATTGAATTGTCACATGACAGTGCTATGACTTATTAGTATCTCTTACTTTAATGTGTAAATGAAAGTATACTTTCCTTACATAATTTTGTCACAATATGTTTTAGAGTTAAATCTCAATGTGACAATGTCCTATTCCTACTTTGAGTTAAAACATGATAGTGTAAAAAACTTTAGACCGAAAAGCTACCTTCAAAATGTTTATCTGCATCCTATTTTCAAATGGTGATGAGGACTAAGATGAGGACTTCATGAACAAACTGGAGATTGACAGCGTGATTTTTCCCACAATATGCTAAGCAAGATTAAATACACCAGTGCCCAGCAAAGTTAGCACTGACTCGTCTCCATCACTTCCTGATGAGTTAAGTCTCAATGTCCCTATCCTAATTTAAGTTAAAAACATGTAGATAGTCATATATACATTCAACATTCACACATGAAAGAAATAATAGTCAAAAACAGAAGGGAGTACAGCACCTGAGATGCATAATTGCAAAATGATTCAGACGCTTAGCAATTTACTGATTGAACAATGAAAAATCACAGAGAACGATTTTGAGATAAAAGTTTTCCCGCAAATTTTCCGGTGAAAGAAAAAAGGGAACTATACTTTTTTTTAATCTAATATATGCAAGAGGAGAAATTTAGTTAGTTTTAAAACTGAATGTGAGGAAGGGGAATGGAGGAAGTGGGAGTAGGTGGTGGTTTTTATTGGTGGTTTCTATTTCTTAAAAATTAAAAAATTTGTATTTTTGAATTTTGAAAAAAAACACGTCCTTCACATTTTTAAATAAATTTGAATTTCGAAACTCCAAGAAAGTTGGAGGAATGTCCAAATTTTTTTATATGTGTCAATCTAATGTTATATCACTTGTCATCATAATATTTCTTTGCATATCCTATTATATATTAATAGATTTTCTGAAAAAATAATTTTTGTATTTTAAAAAAGAAAACAAAAATTATTATTAAGAAAAAAGAAATTTTAAATAGGCGCTTTTTTTGTGATTTTAGTTTTTTAATTTCAAAATAATTTAAAGACTCCAACTTGAAACTACTCTCCACTTTGAATAGACAGTTTTTTTTAAATTTTCGTTTTTATATTATAAAATATTATATTTTATTATTTTATAGATATTTAAATTCAAAAATAATAACTAAATAACTAATTATAAACTAAATAACTAATTATTAACTACTTATGTCGTGTGACTTTTTCTTATGATGCCACTTGGCTTAAGGAGATGACTTTATCCTCTCCTTTTAATAATATATAGATATAGATATAGATATAGATTTTATAGATATTTAAATTCAAACATAATAACCAATAACTAATTATAAACTAAATAACTAATTATTAACAACTTATGTCGTGTGGCTTTTTGTTATGATGCCACTTGGCTTAAGGAGATGGTTTTATCCTTTATAAACTAAATAATTAATTATTAATTTTCGTTTTTATATTATAAAATATTTTATTTTATTATTTTATAGATAAATAATTATCAATTTTCATTTTTATATTATAAAATATTTTATTTTATCATTTTTATATTATAAAATATTTTATTTTATTATTTAAAGATATTTAAATTCAAAAATAATAACCAATAACTATATAAACTAAATAACTAATTTTAACTACTTATGACGTGTGGCTTTTTCTTATGATGCCACTTGGCATAAGGAAAGGGCTTTATCCTCTCTTTTTAATAATATATATAAGATAACTAATATTAATTTTTGTTTTTATATTATAAAATATTTTATATTATTATTTTATAAATATTTAAATTCAAAAATAGTAACCAATAATTAATTATAAACTAAATAACTAATTATTAACTATTTATGCCATGTGACTTTTTCTTATGATGCCACTTGGCTTAAGGAGAGGGCTTTATCATCTCCTTTTAATAATATATAGAAGATATAGATATAGATACAGAAGCTAACTAATTATTAATTTTAGTTTTTATATTATAAAATATTTTATATTATTATTTTATTGATATTTAAATTTAAAAATAATTACCAATAACTAATTATAAACTAAATAACCAATTATTAATTTTATAAATATTTAAATTCAAAAATAATAACCAATAACTAATTATAAACTAAATAGTTAATTATTAACTACTTATGTCATTGGCTTTTTCTTATGATGTCACTTGGCTTAAGGAGAGGGCTTTATCCTCTCCTTTTAATAATACTAGTCTTACGACCCGCTCGATGCGCGGACTTTACTAAAGAATGTTAAAAGTATAATCTAATTTGTTTGAGCATGTTAGATTATGATTGTAACTAAATCATAATTATCGTCTCACCTATCCAATAATAAAAGTTCACTGTAATTAAATTAAATGAATCATATAATGATGGAATAACTTTTGAATGATACTCAAATATCGTAATAATATTGGTTGTGCTACAAATAATATGAAAATTAACATGGTCCAAAACGAATAAGCTAATAGATATTGTCTTAAAATTGCCCAGTGACTTTCTCGATCTTCAAGATTAAAAATTACATTTTCTCTCTATATTATTCTTAACATAATATTTAATAATAATTCCAATCATTATTAAAATTATCTATATTATAAATTTGTTATATTTTTAAAATTTTAATGAGTTGCTTGAAATTTCTTAATTTAAACTTTTGTCATTCTAATATAAAAGATTTCTCATCTCAAATTCAAAGTAATCCAACACTTTATTTTAAGCTGATTGTTAATATCATGTCAAAATATGATTTAATTTATTTGAGCACATTAAATCATATTGGTTCTAACTATCAGTCTATTTACTAATTCAACCTATGAGACTCTTTCATAGCTACTTAATATATAAGATTAAATTATTTTGATTGATTACCACAATTATTTAAGAAAATATGGTCTCTTAAATTACATTATAAATATACCACTATTATGTTGATTTACGTATATGATAAATTATATTTAATATTTTATTTTTATTTTGTATTTGTAATCCTCCAGCAACTCTTTTGGGAGATATAATTGAATGTAATCTTCCTCTTAGAAGTGAAAGATCCAACCTTTCTTGGAGCTTTGTCCTAAAAATGTACACTTGTCATGTTATGGTTTTGCCACTTGACTTAATATGGTAATTTTACCTCTCCTTTTATTATATAATAATAGATAATAGATAATAGTTATAGATAAAGATATAGATATAATAATAATAATAGATAATAATATATTATTATTATTATTTTAAAATAACTTTTAAACTCCAACTTGAAACCATTCCTCAATTTGAATGAGTAGTTTTTTTTTATCTTTGTTTTTTAATATAGCTAATATACTAGAAGATAAATATTTTTATATATTTACTTTATTATTCTCAATAATATTTTTTGAATAAATAAACATTTTTATTTTTAAAAAGGAAAACAAAAATTATTATTAAGAAAAAAGAAATTTTGAATTGGTGGTTTTTTTTTGTAATTTTAGTTTTTTTATTTTAAAATAAGTTAAAGACTCCAACTTGAAACTACTCTCCAATTTGAATGGACAATTGTACAATTGAAACTACTCTCCAATTTAATTTTTGTTTTTATATTATAAATATTTTATTTTATTATTTTATAGATATTTAAATTCAAAATAATAACCAATAACTAATTATTAACTAAATAACCAATTATTAACTACTTATGCCATGTGGCTTTTTTTTTATGATGCCACATGGCTTAATGAGAGGGCTTATCCTCTCTTTTAACATTATATAATTATTTACTTTATTTGCTTTACAAATTATTCAAAATCATAAATATCCTCACATAATTCTTGTCATCCTCTTGTATGCATTTTTTTATTATAATACTTATAGTCATTTTTTTTTTATCTATTACTTTACCTATAATAAATAATGATATGGAACTACTTATATGTTGTTTTCAATATTATATATTTAATTTTATTTTTAACTATTGATATTATCTACATAATTATATTTATTTTTATTCAACATCTAGTAAAATTTCAGTTAGATGACATTATCCATAAAGCATGTTTTGCTGAATCATAATTCAAAGACTTTCTCGTAGAAAACTCAAATATGTCTAATTTTTTATTCGTATACTTTTTATTCATACGATTATTTATTAGTTTTTCATTTATGTCCTTGCCTATCATTCCTCTTTTAAAATTATATAAATAAATATTTTATACTCCTTAAACTAAAATATTTTATACTTCTATTTTATTACTCAAAATTGCTTCATTATTCAAATTTATAAAATAAACATTATTTCAATCGCTATAAATAATGTAAATCAATCCAAACTTGAGATAGACCTAAGAATATTGGTGGTATCTCAACGTAATAATTTAACAATCTTTTAGCAGGACTATAATTGATTGCTTGAACTTTTTATAACTTATAAAGAAAGATCTGATTTACTATTATTATATAAATTATATAGATATTGTAAAATATTGTATTACAATCATATGCAACATGAAAATAAAGTTTTCCTTCTAACTTACCAATCATAACCTTGAGATGGCTTATGATCTTACAAAATAGTTGGTATGTTATTTCTAATTTTAGCCTCTTAATGCATTTGTATGCTCATAAACATCTTCATTGAATGGTCCGACCGAATTATCTCGAGATTTCTAAAATTAATAAATCAAATGGATTAATAAAAAATATTAACATAAAAAAGAAAACTAACGGGATAACAGATAAAAGTAATGCACAGAATATTAAGCAAATTACAAATCTCAAAGTTTACTAAATCAACCTTAATTACAGTTACTTCATCATTAAACTCATAACCAATATTCTTAAAATTGCAACACAAACATAAAAATAAAAAATTGAAATAATAACTTTTTCAATACAAATAATAAAAAGACTTAGCCAAAAATATTAACAACAAATGTTCATTGAACAATATGTAGTAACAGAAGGAGAATTAAAATCCCCATTAGCATTAATTGATGCGTCATCCTCCTACGAAAATTCATATTAAAATAAAACTTAAAATTAAATTATTGAAAAGTAAATATAAATTACAACATCAAAAATATATGTTTGTGAAAACAAACTTTTGCTACAACAATTTCATTTGCCTCCTTACAATCATTAGCCGTTACGGTTTCACGTTTCTTAGAAACTTAAAATAAATATATTACCGTGATAATATAGTTCAGAAATAAATCTTACACGACTACAATTGATGTAAGTTGTAGAAGAACATTACTTGATAAAGATTCACTATGATCCAACAAACTTTTCGCAATACTACAATTGATGTAAGTTGTAGAAGAACATTACTTGATAAAGATTCACTATGATCCAACAAACTTTTCGCAATCGATTAATCTTTCAGTTTCTTCATCAAAAAGAACAAAAGTGGTATTACCAATATTATATTTCACCTTCACATGTATCTTGTAATTTTAGTTTTTTTATTTTAAAATAAGTTAAAGACTCCAACTTGAAACTACTCTCCAATTTGAATGTACAATTGGACAACTGAAACTACTCTCCAATTTAATTTTCATTTTTATATTATAAATAATTTATTTTATTATTTTATAAATATTTAAATTCAAAAATAATAACCAATAACTAATTATTAACTAAATAATAAATTAGTAATTACTTATGTCATGTTTTTTTTTCTTATGATGTCACTTGGCTTAACGAGAGGGCTTTATCCTCTCCTTTTAATAATGTTCTACGTTTTTATTTTTCTCATGATGTTACAAACTTTGAGTAAGTCCTTTTTGGTCCAAAAGCTAATTTATTATTTTATGTTTGAGTAATTTTCAATTTCTGTGCCATTCTTCTGGCAGGCCATTATAAACTGCCTGCTTAGTTAATACCATGGGCCTGTTTCTTCTGGGTTACAGACAGGTCAGATGTCAACATATGTGAACATCAGATTTGCAGATGTTCAGAGATTTACCTGAACAACATTTCTCTTGTACTTAGAAAGGGAGAACAAAACATAATGAGGTAGAATACCAATCAAAAATAAAATACACTCCTATTATGACAACCGCAATTTCCAGCAACAGGGGCATACATACATGAAATTCCATAAACTTGTGGATTGACTGTACACCAGTTTTAGAAACCCAAGGATTTGTCTTTGAACTCCCCCTCTCTTCTCTGCCTCTAGACCACTACTGTAAAGCCATTGCTCTGAGGTGTAGCCAGATCTTCAAGAAGAAAGAAATAAACCTCCCTGTAGCTTGGTGCTGAGGAATATTATGCAGTCGAGGTTGACGAAGTATACAAGTTCTAGGTTTTGTAACTTGGTTTTTCACCAGCCCTTTCTCTTCTTTGCGGCCTCTATAATATAACATGTTCAGTTGTCGTTCAGATGCGATGCTTGGCCTGCTTCATAGTAAAGGTGTCTAACGGGTGGGCCGGACCGGACCGGGTTGGGGTTTTATTGAACCGGACGGGTAGGGTTACCGGGCCAGTTACGGGTTATTGTTAACGGGTTTAATGGGTTTGGCTTAATCCGGTTAAAAACTTAACCGTATGGGTTAGGGGTTTAAGGGGCCGGGCCGGTTACAGTGTTTTTTTTATTTTTTATTTTAATTTTTTTTTGTATTTGTTATAAGTATCGTAAAAATATAAACAAAAAAATAAACTTATAAAAATAGTGTTTGAATAAAGGATGCAAAGACTTTAAAATTCTTATATTTGAATATATCATTAAATAATTAGGTACCGTCTAATAATATTAAAATAACAAACTAAAAGTTACAAATTAAACTATTAAAGTTTATATTTAAATATTTAATACTTCAAATTAAAGTTCAAACTTGCACTTATACGTCCAAAAATATTAAAATAACAAACTAAAACATTAAACATAAATGCATAATACGTCTAATAATATTAAAATAACACAAATTGTCTGAAATCAATTAATCAAACGAATTGTTGGTGGTCTGGTGGATGCTCAAGACAACTATTTTCTTCTTAAAAAGCGTGTGCCCGTGCACTTTGGACGAAGATTTAAGATTATACCACAATTCTTGCATTTTACTTTGTAAACTTCTTCATTTTCTTCTACCACATCAAAGTGTTCCCAAACATATGAGCGCACTCTAGAATCACGGGGCATGATTTAACTTGAATGAGAGAAATTGAGATTGAGAAATGAGAGATGAGTGAAGAAATGAAGAAGAGGGGGGTGTATTTATAATTTTAGAAAAGGTTAAATTTGTAAATTGAAAAAGTGTTAATTTTTTTAAAAGAAGGCCCAAAAAAGGGTCATTTGTGCAAATCTGCCGTTGGGCAACGGCTCCCTGCCAAGGTGACCGTTGCCAACGGATATGTGGGGCCCAAACATTTACAAAACAACCAAAAAATAAATAAATTATAGACGTTGTACCGGGCCGGTCCGGGCCGGTTAAACCGGTAAAGTGTACTGTTCACTTTGACCGAGTTTGACCGGTCCAGTTAATCGGTAGAGAAAAATAAACGGACCAACCCCCTCTATCCCTCCTACCCAGCTCCACCCGGCCCCCTACATACCGGGTCGGTCCGGTTCTCCCGTTAGACACCTTTACTCTATATTTTCATTGTATAATCTGTATTGCTGTAAAATAAAATAATAAATTTTCTGAAAATACAGAAACAGTGAGAAACCTCACTAGTGCGGGCTTAGCGCGGCCACGCTAGTGGGATTTACCTGGGACAGTAAGAAACCGGACTAGCGCGTGCTGAGCGCGGGCGCGCTAGTCCAGGCGTCCTCAACTTCTCTTTTGAAAAAAAAATAATAATAATAATATAAGAATAAACCGAGCCCACTGAATACACAGTGTGTCCTTAAGGAAATTATTCCCCTCAAGTACCCGAGGTTTTGGAATATATCCTCCCACGATAGAACGATTTAACTCACCAGCATATCGGTACCAAAAACTCCGGTGATCGATGAACCACTTGATGGTCGTAAAACACACTGGAATATTTTTGTGCAGAAGAAGAAGATCAGAAATTTTAGTAAGTAAAGATTCTGGGATTCAAAGCATATTTATAGCCAATTTCGTACTATTTCTGAAAAGGTTTTGCAACCTTTCAGAACTTCTGAAAAGGTTTTGCAACCTTTCAGAACTTCTGAAAAGGTTTTGCAACCTTTCAGAACAGCCATAGTTGTTGGAACAGGTGTGAAGATTGTGGGAAAATTAAAAACGGCGAGCAACCTTTCGGAACAGCCATAGCTGTTGGAACAGGTGTGAAGATTGCAGGAAAATTAAAAACGGATTTAAAATAATCCGGGAAAGAAAAACGGACCGGACCTTTGTCTAAAAAGATTAATCAATCAATCATTGACCAAATCCGAAGCCGAGCCGAGCTGAGCGAGCGACGACGGCGACGACGCGAGTCTTGCCTTCTTCTCAACTCTTTAAGAGCTAGAAGAAGAGCTTCTCTATATATACACATAGATTTTCTTTCCTTCTTCCAATGAGGGACAAAGTGCACTAATTCAAAATTTCACTTCCCTCTATTTCTTTTCCCACCATTTTCCATTCACTCTCTTTAAGCTACACCAAGCTTAAAATTAAGCTAAACTAAGCTTAAAGACCAACAATACCCCACATGAATAGTGAATGACTATAAAATAAAGGAATGCACGGACATGTGTGTGTTTTACATGCAAGAATTAATGCATCTGGATAAATAGGTTTCCCTTTGAACTTTCCGTAGTGATATTTGTTATAATGCAAAGCATAATTTTGGGTATGTTTCAGATACCCCAAAACTCGTTTCATTGCCATCCAATGTATTTGATTGGGATTACTTGTAAATCGACTCAGTTTGCTAATAGCACATGCTATATCTGGTCGCGTACAATTCATTATATACATCAAACTTCCCAATACTCTTGCATAGTCCAGTTGTGAGTCACTTTCACCTTCATTCTTTTGAAGTGCATAACTCACGTCAATTGGAGTCTTGGCAATTTTGAAATCCAAATACTTGAACTTGTCAAGTACCTTTTCAATGTAGTGAGACTGTGATAATGCTAGACCTTGTGGAGTCTTGTGAATTCTGATTCCTAAGATCACATCAGCAACTCCTAAGTCTTTCATATCGAATTTGCTAGCCAACATGCGCTTTGTAACATTTATATCTGACATGTTTTTGCTCATTATCAACATGTCATCAACATATAAACAAACAATCACTTCATGACCCAGAGTGTTTTTAATGTAAACACATTTGTCGCACTTGTTGATTTTAAACCCACTTGTCAATATTGTTTGATCAAATTTGGCATGCCATTGTTTGGGTGCTTGTTTAAGTCCATAAAGCGACTTAACAAGTTTGCACACTTTCTTTTCTTTACCAGGAACCACAAAACCCTCAGGTTGTTCCATGTAAATCTCTTCCTCCAATTCTCCATTTAAGAAAGTTGTTTTAACATCCATTTGATGAATTTCAAGACCATACACGATCGCTAATGCCACTAGCATCCTAATAGATGTTATCCTTGTTACTGGCGAGTAAGTGTCAAAGTAATCAAGGCCTTCCTTTTGTCTATATCCTTTGACAACAAGTCTTGCCTTATATTTGTCAATAGTGCCATCAGCTTTCATTTTCCGTTTAAAGATCCATTTCGAACCTAAAGGCTTATTTCCAGGAGGAAGATCAACCAATTCCCATGTATGGTTATCCAAAATTGATTGAATCTCACTATTGACTGCCTCTTTCCAAAATGCTGAATCAGAAGACGACATAGCTGCTTTAAAAGTTTGAGGTTCATTTTCAAGCAAGAATGTCACAAAATCTGGTCCAAAGGAAGTATATGTTATTTGACGTTTGCTACGCCTTGGATCTTCTATACTTGGAGTATTTTCCTTTGGTTCTTCTCGAGGTCGTTTAGGCCTTTCACTTAACGACTCGCATTCAGTTTTATACGGATAAATGCTTTCAAAGAATTCAGCATTATCTGATTCCATTACCGTATTAACATGAATCTCGGGATTATCGGATTTATGGACCAAAAACTGACATGCTTTATTGTTTGTAGCATATCCAATGAAAATGCAATCTACTGTTTTTGGTCCGATTTTAGCCCTTTTAGGTAAAGGAACTTGTACCTTTGCTAGACACCCCCACACTTTGAAATATTTCAAGTTGGGTTTTCTTCCTTTCCATTTTTCATATGGAATAGATTGTGTTTTGTTGTGGGGTACTCTGTTGAGTATTCGGTTAGCTGTAAGGATAGCTTCCCCCCACAAACTCTGCGGTAATCCGGAACTTATTAATAAAGAATTCATCATTTCCTTTAATGTCCGATTTTTCCTTTCCGCAATTCCGTTGGATTGAGGTGTGTAAGGTGCAGTAGTTTGATGGATAATTCCATATTCCGAACATATTTCTGCAAACGGAGATTCATATTCTCCACCTCTATCACTTCTAATCATTTTGATCTTTTTATTCAATTGATTCTCTACTTCATTCTTGTATTGCTTAAATGCTTCAATTGCTTCATCCTTACTATTAAGCAAATAAACATAACAATATCGAGTGTAGTCGTCAATAAAAGTAATAAAATATTTTTTCCCACCTCGAGATAGTGTCGACTTCATATCGCAAATGTCAGTATGAATTAAGTCTAAAGGATTTAAATTCCTTTCAACAGACTTATAAGGATGTTTTACAAACTTAGATTCAACACATATTTGACATTTCGATTTATTACACTCGAATTTAGGCAATACTTCTAAATTAATTAACTTCCGCAAGGTTTTATTATTGGCATGTCCTAAACGAATATGCCATAAATCATTTGACTCCAACAAATAAGAAGAAGCTGAAATTTTATTCATACTATCAACAACCATTACATTGAGTTTGAAAAGGCCCTCCGTGAGGTAGCCTTTTCCAACATACATTTCATTCTTGCTCACAACAACTTTATCAGAGACAAATACACATTTGAATCCATTCTTCACAAGTAAAGAAGTAGAAACTAAATTCTTTCTAATAGTAGGAACATGAAGAACGTTGTTGAGAGTTAACACCTTGTCGGAAGTCATCTTTAAGAATATCTTCCCATAACCTTCAATCTTGGCTTGAATTATTTCCCATGGAAATCTCTTCTTCGGGACCAGCAGTAGAGTAAATCGCAAATGCTTCTTTGACAGCACAAATATGTCGAGTGGCTCCGGAGTCAATCCACCACTCCTTCAGATTTCCAACTAAGTTGCATTCCGAAAGTATTGCACAAAGATCATCAATGTCATCATTCTTCTCCACTATGTTGGCCTGTCCCTTCTTCTTATCCTTTTTCGGGAGATGACAATCAGGGACTTTGTGACCAACTCTTCCACAGTTGTGGCAATTGCCCTTGAATTTCTTTTTGTTCTGCTCCTTAGTCTGTCCAGAAGATCTCTTCCTCTTCTTACTTTTTGGAGAAGTCTCCTCATTGATATTAGCTCTCATGATCGTTTAATTTTCACGAGACTTCTTCACGGCTGTTTTGTTGTCTTCCTCAATCTTGAGACGAATCACAAGATCTTCCAACTTCATTTCTTTGCGCTTGTGCTTAAGATAGTTCTTGAAATCTCTCCATGAAGGAGGCAACTTTTCAATCATTGCAGCCACTTGAAATGCTTCATTCACGACCATACCTTCAGCAATAAGGTCGTGAAAAATAAGTTGAAGCTCCTGAACTTGGGTTCCCACAGTTTTGTTGTCTATCATTTTATAGTCTAGAAACTTGGCAACCACAAATTTCTTCAAGCATGCATCTTCCGTCTTTTACTTCTTCTCAAGTGCGTCTCATAATTCTTTCGAAGTATTCATCGCACTGTACACATTGTACAAGTCATCCTCTAAAGCGCTTAGGATATAACCTTTGCAAAGAAAATCTGCCTGCTTACATGCTTCAACAATCATGAACTTCTCGTTGTCCGGCATGTCCGCAACAGGCACTGAAGGTTCTTCACTAGTGAATTTCAGCATACCAAGTGTGGTAAGCCAGAAGAACACCCTTGCTGCCATCCTTTGAAGTTGGCTCCAGAAAATTTCCCCGGTTTTTCTGCCGGTGGAACAACAGTCCGGCTTGACGAGGCTATCGTCGTTTCCGCAACAGTCGCAGAAGAATTTCCGTTATCAATTGTCATTTCTCACTGTCAACAATAGAAGAGTTCAATGAATGGCAAAACCAGAACAGTAAACAATATTGTAATCAACAATAAACAGTATGTATAACAAATAAAAACCGAAGTTTTTATATACTGTTTCACAGAAAAACGATGAAGTTTTTATGTTCTTCAAATCGTTTTCTGAATTTCAAAACTCCGATGAAGTTTTTATATCTTCAAATCAGAATAATAAAATTCAGAAGGAGTAGAAAACACACATGTTTTAATCTCCACAAACAGAATACAGAAAAAAAAAATTCCTTAAGATTGTTAGTAATTTGTATTACTGTAAAATAAAACAATAAATTTTCTGAAAATACAGAAACAGTGAGAAACCTCACTAGCGCGGGCTGAGCGCGGCCCCGCTAGTGGGATTTATCTGGGACAGTAAGAAACCTGACTAGCGCGATCACTAGCGCGGGCGCGCTAGTCCAGGCGTCCTCAGCTTCTCTTCTGGAAAAAAAAAATAATACAAGAATAAACCGAGTCCACTTAATACACAGTGTGTCTTTAAGGAAATTATTCCCCTCAATTACCCAAGGTTTTGGAATATATCCTCGTAGGATAGAACTAAAATAATCGGGGGGAAAAAAACGGACCGGACCTTTGTCTAAAAAGATTAATCAATCAATCTTTGACCGAAGCCGAGCCGAGCGACGACGACGACGGCGCGAGGCTTGCCTTCTTCTCAACTCTTTAAGAGCTAGAAGAAGAGCTTCTCTATATATACACATAGATTTTCTTTCCTTCTTCCCATGAGGGACAAAGTGCACTAATTCAAAATTTCACTTCCCTCCATTTCTTTTCCCACCATTTTCCATTCATTCTCTTTAAACTACACCAAACTTAAAATTAAGCTACACTAAGCTTAAAACCAACATAAACGAAATATGAATTTTCAGTTCCTTTTCTTGATGATATGTTCCTTTTAAAACTAGATTGTTTTATTATATGTTAATGCAAGAAATGGATTTATTGACTCGCCCCGTGGTTTATGCAGCACCGAAATATAACATGTTCAGTTGTCGTTCAGATGCGATGGTTGGCCTGCTTGATAGTGAACTAAGGGCAATTCATAGTAAGAGGTAAGAGAATGAACCTTTTGCTTCCTCGGTAAACTCTAAGAATTTGTTCAGTTACTTTAATCTTGATATTAATGGTCATGATATTTCATTTATTCGAATATTAATATTTTTAGTATAAAAAGAAGTGGATTCTTCCTACTGGTTTCAGGCATATTGGTATATTATTTCATGAGGAAATGACTGCAAGAAGACAGGAAACTTAGCTAGAGTGAACATTGTCAGGAAAATAAGTTTTTGATGTTTGGGTTATAATATGCTCTTCTCTTTCCATTTTTTGATGTCATGATTTCTTTTATGCTAATTATGTACTACATATGCTTTTGACATTGAGCATTTTGAGCTTTCCTGTTAAAGAGTTCGTCGACAAGTTTGACTAACTGATAGCTTTCCGAAAGCAAGAGGTGATAAGGTGAGAGATAAATAAAAGTAGTAGTCTATGATTCCTTTATAAGGTTCTAAAAAATGAAAGACTGTCGTAAATCCTTTACGGAGTCTAGGTAAATGTTTCATCCAAGTGAAAAGTACATGAAGAAACCAAAGTCTCAACTTCACTTGTCAGGCAGTTTGAAATTGGTGAAATTTATATTTTTTGAGGGAAGGAACCATTACATCTGTTCATGAATTTATAATAATGATTATGCCACTTAATACAGCATTAGTTTTGTCTAAAGACGCCAATGGGTATTTTTAAGAAAATGAATATTGGAAGACTTTAAACTGAAATTCTGCTATTACTTTCACTTTTATTTTAGTTTTGAAAATTTTCAATAAATATATTTATGTGCCTCATTAGTTTTTGGTCGTTACTATCAGTTGGAGCAATCTTCTCTATAATGGATCAAGTACTAACATGTTTGCATTAAAGCCAACTAGAATAGCAGATCTTTTTACTTGATCTCACTTATTCTTTATCTACTGTTTGGTATAGCGTTTAAAAACTTTGAGTAATGTGGTAAACAGAAACTAATAGGCAATGAAAAGATATTTTGGTATAAAACCTTTGAGTAATGTGGTAATTGAATCTTTCATTTTGTTTTGTTCTTATCTTTCCCCAGTAATATTTGTCATGTATACTAAGTTATCTGACATGTCTAATATGAGTAAATATATGTTTAAAAAAAGTTAAAATCTACTTTATCTTCCATATTTTTCCAAACAAGCAAATTTTAACCAATGGTCTTTGGTAAAGGTGCTTTTGCTATAGCATTAAGATATAATTTGATGTAAGACATCAAGCCCTATATACAGGTATAAATGTCATGGTTTACTTTCTGCTTGGTGAAGCATAGTTCTGGTCAATACATTTATGTGATTAGCATAACCACAAAAATAATGTGGTAAATTAGAGTTTGATAGCAAGAAATTGGTTACGTTTGCTATGAAATAGTGTTGAAAATTTACTTTGTTCTATTTAGAAAATTTTTGATGGTGCATATAATCTCATATGGATGTATAAGAGTGTGTATATCTTTCCACGTAATAGAATCTTGAACGAGGATGAAGGTAAAATAAATTTGATTTTATTCATATTAATTTCACTTGACTTTCCAAGAAAGCAACAATTAGGTCCAGAATTTTCTATTTATTTGTGTAGCAAAGTCAGAATAAATGATTCCCAACATTAGGAAAGTATGGTTGAAGTTTAATTAATAAAGAAAAACTGTGTGTATATTCTTTCAACCTACTACATGAACACCAGTTTGTGTCTCTTGGTTTGGTTTCATAGCAAATTACTTTGAATTTTTTGTTGCTCTCTTCGAGTATCTCTTTAAGGAAATAGCTAAATCTTTTGGATAGTTCATAAATGTTTATTATTACTAGCAGTGAGTCTATATGGGCCGTGAGAACTTTTACATCAAATGATCATGTCAAAGAAGCCAAGGGCTGGTCATCCAACTCTTCTTTATTTCTGTACTGTTTTTTCAAGTTTATTTCTGTTTTCCAGTTATTAGATAAAGCTCATAATGTTTTCCAAGTTCGAATACATGATAGTGATTGCAGTAGCATGGCCGGATTGCAAAAGAACAATAATAGAGAAGACCAGAAGGTTGGTATATATGCAAGGCTGTGATTGCGCCTTCATATATGAGGGGGTGGTAGAATATTGTCCGAGGAATAGATTTTGATATGAGAAACAACTCAAGTACCATCTATTTCATTCTTTGACCCAATAGGCAGAAGAGTAGTTGATGGAGATTTGTTCATATTGATAATGTGTTATCCTATTATTTTGCAATTTACTTTACTCTTACCAAATCAGAGCTTTTCTGAGTCATTCATTGGAAGAGCAGTGGCAACTTTACAATGCCGAATTGCTCGGAATCAAAACAAGTCCCAGATAATTCACCAGCCATCTAGTCTAGGAATAAATGGTTGTTTGCTAGATTGGTGAAAAGCCATTTATATTGAAGTCTAACCACAAGGCACGTCCAACATGGGAAGTTACTGAAACAATACTACTTCTAGTAGGAGTCTTCAGAGATGTGGTCTCTTAGAATTGGCATTGTCTTTTGTTATTCCGGATATACACTAAAGGATGAAATTCAAATCCAACCAATAAAGGGGCATGTGCATAGACTCAATTAAAAGAATTTCACATCCTTTGTTAATCCGGATATCCTCAAAGATAGTATCTTTTTTTTGGATAAACTATGTTTATAACAGATTCTTGGATGAACATAATACGTTCGCTGGTACCACAATTTTGTTAGAGTATTGATTATTTACATTTAACTAAAGTGCATTAGAACTCGCAAAACGTTAAAGTATGCATTTGGTATCGTCACTGTTGATTCTTCTTCAAATTAATGTATTATGTGGACTTTGAAGCATTGCTCTCTCAAAATAAATTATGTACAAGTCCACTAATTGGTAAATTATCAAAGACATGTTCATTCCATGGAAATAACGTGTAACTGGATGAAGTCAAAAAAAATAAAAATAATAATAATTATGATATTATCTCCAATTATACTTCAAGCCCAGTCAATGAAGTTCGACACTTCTAACCCCGACAAGTCTTGAAGTAGGGGGTATTTGTAAGCATTTCAATTTTATTGGATTTAAATTCATAAATAATTTGGTCCATATTAAATTCAAGATTTTAGTCCAAATAAATATTGTGGTATTAAAGTGGGCTAATTATCTAAATCCAAATATATGTGTTGGGCTAGTCCATTTAATCGAGCTATAAATTAAATGATAAGCCCACTTTATTGGTCCAAGGTTCAAATGGCTATTAGCCCATCTTATAGCCCAGGATCATGCCACATGTCAAGTGACGTGACAATCCAAGACAAATAAATGAGCCAATTAAATCATGTCAAGTGTATGTATGGTATTGGTCGGTTTAAACGGACCAATCAAATCGAAGAGCCACACCACTCCTTACAACTATAAATAAAGGTTTTCATAAAGCTAGAAGACACCAGAAGTGATAACAAGAAGCAAGCAAAGAGCTCGTGGATCAAACACCGCAGATTTCTCTACAAGCTACAAGTTCAAGTTCAAGGACGAAGACAAATCAAATACCAAGGCGTTCAAGATCAAATTACTTGTTCGTGATCAAATTCAAATTCAAGTTCAAGAAGGAGATTCAAGATCAAGCTTTACAAGCTCTTGAATCAAATCAAAATCAAGTTCATTAAGATACTTTACATTCTTGAAGAATCAGAGGAATATAGAGATTGTAACACTTTTATTTATTGAAATCAAATACTACATTTGTTACGCAATTTTTCAGTCTTGATTATTTATTTTTTTCGACGCGAAAATTTGTTGTTATAGGTTTTCCAACCCAATTTGAAAATTTTCTAAAATTCACCCCCGAACCCATATGCTCGGATTTCAAAAAATTTTGAAGATAAACACTACCCATAATATTATGAACTCAAATATATGATTTATTCTCAATTCCATGTCCAAATTTGTGGTCAAAATCCAAAAATATAAATTTTTAGGTTTTACCTCAAAATCCCAAAATTTCATGTCTAATCCATGTATAATCTGAGTATATAACTTGCAATAGGTGGAATCACTTACCTTGACATAGATGGCCCAGGCCAGGCCCTTCTTCGCGTTTGCGATCAAAGCCTCGCGTTCGTGAAGGCTTCAGACTCCACTACTTCGCGTTCGCGGCTGGAGCCCCGCGTTCGCGAAGGCCAAACTACTCCAGACCCCCGCTCCCTCTTACTTCTTCGCGTTCGCGACCCTGTGTGTCGTGTTTGCGTAAGCTTGCTCCAGATCCCCTCCGTGTTCGCGACCCCCGTGTCGCGTTCGCGTAGAACAAAAACTCTCAGCCCACATTTCCTCTTCGCTAACGCGTGAGACCCTTCCCATTCGCGAAGGACAACACCAGCATCAACCATTTCGAAACAGGGAAAAATGGTCTGAAGCCACTCTGAATCACACCCGAGGGACCCAGGACCCTGTCCAATCACACAATCCAGTCCCATAACATAACACGGACCTGCTCGAGACCTCAAATCCCATCAAAAAATATCAAAATCATGAATCGCACCCTAATGCAAGCTTAATGAACTTTAGAACTTCAAACTTCTACATTCGATGCCGAAACCTATCGAATCATGTCTGATTGGCCTCAAATTTTGCACGCAAGTCACTTTCGACATGACGGACCTACTCCAACTTTCGGAATCGAAATCTGATCCTGAAGTCCACTCCCGTTCAAACTCCTCAAAACCTTCAAATTTCTAACTTTCACCAAATGATCCTGAAATGATCTGCGGACCTCCAAATCCACATCCGGACGCGCTCCCAATACCAAAATTAAAATACGGATCTATTCCTAGACTCAGAATCCCAAACGGACATAGATAACATTGAAATACACCTCAAACCAAATATGATGAACTTCTTCCAAAATGCCAACTTCAACAATAGGCGCCGAAACGCTCCCGGGTCATCCAAAACCTGATCCGGACATACATCAAAGTCCAAAATCATCATACGAACATGTTGGAATCTTTAATTCCCGATTCCGGGGTCGTTTACTCATAAATCATACTTTTAGTCAATTCCTCCAACTTAAGGCTTTCGAAATTAGAATTTTCTTTCCAAATCAACATCGAACTTCCCGAAATTTATTTCTGACCACGCGTACAAGTCATACTGCCTGAAGTGAAGCTACTCAGGGCCTCAAACCGCTAAACGACATGCTAGAGCTCGAAACGGCGGTCTGGTCATTACATATTTGAACTGCTTTCCTATTCAAATAATAATTTTTTATTATCAAATTTTTGGGTTATTTTGAAAAATATACCCAATTATTAAAAAATAACTAAAAAAATATTAATAATATAAATGTATGAGAAAGATAAATAAAAATATTTAATAAGAGTTAATACCACTAATGATTCTGCAAACATAAAGATCTAAAAGTGAAATGTCAGATCGATCTTTTTACTCTTTGAAAATAAAATTTATGATGGATAAAATTATAATAACGGTTAAATATTCAAAAGAAGAGATGAACTAATATTAAGAATCTGAATCAACATTAAATAAACTATTTTTTATGTTAAGATCAAAATAACTAATCTTCCAATTAATTATTTAGTAAGAGGATCCAATTCAATTATTTTTCACATTCATCAAATAAAATTATTTTTCAAGTTAAAAAAACTTATGTTACATAAATTTATTCCACATAAATAGCGTTAGAGATTGAAAAAAATTAGAACACAAAGTAAAAAAAGGTTGAGTATAGTATTAAGAATCAAAAGGCTATAAAAGTGTCTGAGGGAGCACAATCAAAACTAAATTCTGAACAAGAATAAAATTTCAAGACTATATTATAAAGAGTCAACCCTCGTATAGCGGGATTATCCTTTGTAGATGTCTCCAGCAGAATCGAAATAATATTCTTATGTCATGAATTACTTGCAAATATTAGATCAATAGACATGATACCGTTAGCAATAATAACAATTGGTGTACCAACAACGATTTTATTATGAGCTCGTACAAGCCACTTTAGATTTGATATACCTCTTCAATGAACTGAAATAACCATCACAAATATATCAAAGTAGTACAATGGTGTTTAATTTATAAGGAAAGAAAAAAATTGATAATATAGGATGAAGCGTTTAGGGCTAAGCATCGAACAATCAAAATAATTGACCAGAGTTTTAGAGATACATTGGATGACAATGAGCCGTTTTTGTGGAAAAGTAATGATTTGGGATGTGATTTCTTTCAATTACTACTAAAAGTTTCAAAATCGATAAAAGCAGAGATCGTAAAAGCTAGCTTGCCTAAATTATACTTATGGACTCAAATAAAAAATATTCAATTGACAAGAAATATAAAAGTAAGAACATATCCAACACTCAATGACTTTTTGCTTCGCCGGAAATGAAGAAGAGCATCCAATATAGATGATTTGGTTCTTCCAGAACACTTGGTTATCAAACCCAATTGTAAGAGTATTACATTTAATAGGAAAATATTTCCATCATTAGATTAAAAGGTTGATTTCTAAGTTTTACGGTAAAAACGAAATATTTTTCAATTTTTGACTCAGCAAAAGAAAATACCAACAATTACTACCAAGAAAAATACTTAAATACTTTAATACCAAATGACCATATATCATACGTATTTGTTGTCAAGTTGGTTATTTCTTATGTATGTTAGTATAACGACCCGACTGGTCGTTCCGAGAGTTCAGCCTGTTTTTTTTCATTTCTGCTTCATTCTTGTTTGGTTAAGCTCTTTGTGTTGCGTTGGGTTGATTGGTTCGGGTTCAGATTGGTTGTGGTGAGAAATTAGACACTTAGTCTCTTTGATTGGTGATTTAGTTGGAAAAGTCAATCGGAAGTTGACTTGTAGGTAAATGATCTTGGAATGGGAGTTTTGTGACTCGTATAGCTTCATAGGTGATTTGGGACTTAGGAGTGTGTTCGGAATGTCATTCGGAGGTCCGGAGTAGAATTAAGCTTGAATTGGCGAAATTGGATTTTTGGCGATTTCCGGTCGGCAGTAGAAAATTAGCTATCGGGTTCGAAACGGAATTTTGCAGGTTGGAGTAGGTCCGTAGTATCATTTAGGATGTGTGTGCAAATTTTCAGGTTATTCGGACGTGGTTTGGGTGGTTTCGGCACCATTGGCGGATTTCAGAAGTTTAGAAATCTTTAGGCTTGAATTTGGATTCGATTTGGTGTTTTGATGTTATTTTGAGCGTTCCGAGGGTTTGACTAGGTTGGTATATTGATGTGACTTGTTGGTACTTTTGTTGAGGCCCCGAGGGGCTCGGGATTGATTTCGAATGAATTCAGAAGGTTGGAAGTTGGGAAAAATTGCATCAAAGGGCTGCTGGTGCAGGCCTTCTTATGTGACCGCACCTGCGGACGGGGAGCCGCATGTGCAAAGGCGCAGATGCGAAAATGGAAACCTGGCTTGGGAGCGCAGGTGCGGAAGTTGGGAATACAGGTGCGTGTTGAAGACCGCAAATGCGGAATTTTGGCTTTAAGTGAGTTTTCGCACCTGCGAGGAATTTTCCGCAGATGCGGCGCCGCAAGTGCGGGGTTTTGGTCACATGTACGAGATTGCTGGGTAGAACCTATATAAGGTTTCCTTCGCGAAATTCTTTCATTTTCTTCACCATTTTTGACGGATTTTGGAGATTTAAGCAGGGATTTCAAGAGGGAATCAAGTGTATTCAGTGAGGTAAGATACATGGACTTTGTATCTTGTGTTTATGGAAAATTATCCCATTGTTTAATCATGTTTTAGTGGTGAAATTGGAAGATTAAGGGCTTGAAACTTGAGAGTTTAAATTGGGGAATTGAGGGGCCATTTGGGGTTCGATTTTGATGTATTTGGTATGCATGAACTCGTGAGAGCGTAAGGATTCTAGTTTTGTGATTTTTATCAGAATCCGAGACGTGGGCCCGGGGGGTCGGGTTTGGCCAATTTCGGGATTATTGATGTAAATTGGATATTTTCGAGTGGGCTTTGTCCCTTTAGCATATTTTGATGATATGAATCTGTTTTGAATAGATTCGGAGAGCGTTGAGGCTGAGTCGAGAGGCAAAGGCATCGCAAAGTAGTTTTCTTCCGGTTTGAGGTAAGTAACGAACGTAAATCTTGACATGAGGGTATGAAACCCCGGTATTTCATATTATTTTGATAAATGAGATGACGCACATGTTAGGTGACGGGAGTGTGGGTGTGCACCGGTAGAGATTGCGACTTGGTCCGTCCCTTAGAAACTATTAAGCCGCGTATTTGATTTGAAATCACATGATACTCCATCTTTTAGAGATTTACACTATATTTGGGTTGTATGTCATGTTTGGGGCCTTGTGCCGACCTGTTTGGACCCTTAGGGGAGTTTTACTACTATTTCTCACACTGTTTTTGATAGAAAATATGATCTCAATCATGATTTATACTTGTTCATTTTTATTCCTGTTTATCACCCTCTTTTTGAACAAATGAAAAATGTTTTGGTTTGAGTCCATCTGATTGTAGTGGGATGCCCGAGTGGCTTGTGAGGGTGATGACTGAGCGAGGCCGAGAGCCAAATTCGTGAGGATAGTGATGGATCGGGCTGCACGCCGCAGCGTTATATATATATATATATATATATAT
>MDKI01236287.1:0-17221 GCA_005239505.1 Nicotiana paniculata | reverse complement strand
GCCTGCAGATGTCCGTATAATGGGCTATCTTCTGGAATATCTTCCAGATGAATAGAAGGGGTACACGAAGGTTCTCCTCTGAGAGATACCTTCTCATTAACTAAGCTCCTTTTTCCCATTTGTATTACTGGGGAGTTGGATGAGGATCCGTATGACGATCCGTGAGAGTATGAGTTTCCTGGGGATGATCTTCCCCCTCTTCCTTTACTTCTTCCTTTGGCCCACGGAGGGTCCATTCTGCAAATATAACAACTCATTTTATTCAGATAAATAGTAGTCTTGCATATCACTTGTAATTTCATCAGAATAATAAGAATAATCATGAATAGAAAATTCTTTTTCGACAATATTGTCAATGATATTTTCAATTATAAGACCCTGTAGGTCTCTATATAACTTAACCACCTTTAAAATAGTGATTAACGTTTCTTCATGTAGAAAGGCTGTATAGAAATTCATGATGAATTTAAGTATTCACGAGATAAAAAATCAGGAAGAGAATTATCAATTCCCTTTTTATACTGGATTTCGAAATCAAAATGGGCTAACTGAGCCTGCCATCTTGCAAATATTAATTTCGAAGCATCATGTTTAAAATCTTTGTCAAACATATATTTAACAGATTGAGCATCAGTTTTTATTAAAAACTTTTGATTGTATAGATCAGAAATTTTAAAACACATTTAACAATAGTTAACATTTCATGAGCCACAATAGCATATTTTTTATGGGCTTCAGTCCACTTTCCCGAGTGAAATCTTATCAAATATTCACAGTTATTGCTAGGATTAACTTGTTTTAAAATTCCGCCGTAGCCAATATTAGACGCATCTGTCTCAATAATCTTTTTCCATGCTGGATTAGCAAGAGTCAAACAAGGTAAAGACTTAACACATTGTTTAATACTCTTAACTAACGTAGTATGACTGTTAGTCTAAGGATTTTTGTAATTCTTTTTTAACCTATCATATAAAGGGGCCAAGTCACGAGATAAATCTTTATAAAAAGGGGATATGTAATTTAAACTTCCAAAAATCTTTGTAGTTGAGTTATGTCCGTAATAACATCAGGAAATTTTGATGCAAAATCAATTGATCTTTGAATAGGAGTAAGTTTTCCTTCATAAATATTGTGTCCTAAAACTCGAACATCTGTTTGAAATAAACTCATTTTTGGTTTGGAAATAACTAAACCATTTTGTATAACAATCTTCTTAAAAATATCAAGATGCTTAATATGCATTTCTAATGTTCTAGAAAATACTAATATGTCATCAATATAAATGATGATAAAATCTAGATATGGATTAAAAATATCATTCATTATTGTCTGAAATTCAGAAGGGGCGTTTATCAAACCAAAGGGCATAACATTCCATTCATATTGGCCGAATGAAACATTAAAAGCAGTTCTATAAGTATTATTATTATTATTATTATTATTATTATTATCATTATTATTATTATTATTGTTATTAATATTATTATTATAATAATAATAATAATAATAATAATAATAATAATAATAATTATTATTATTATTATTATTATTATTATTACTACTACTACTACTGTCGATTTAGTGAAAGATTGTTTTTGTCTTATTATTGCACTAATGAAATGAAGCAAACATTGGCATCAATTTTCTCCAAGTCTCTGTGTCGTTTAGGCCTACCTCAGGCACAATGAGGCCCCCAAAATTAGGACGCGAATTATTGCAAACACTCTTTCACTTCGTCTTACTGACTTGGTTACCTTTTTATTTTTATTTCTTTTATTTATTCCCATTCCCAAAGATTGGTTCCTGCATACTAGCATCAGCATCATACCACACTAGATCCAGAGGTCCTCCACCTCATCCTCCATCTAGCGACCCAAAAAGCAAAGGCAAAGCGAAGATGGATGATTTAAGTGGTAGCCGGAAAGATAATGCTATTGCGGCAAAACATGTTAAAACTTCAGATGGTAGAATCACTCCAGGGCATAATGAGTTAGTCTTACATTTGGAGCAGAAAATCCTGGAGCTACAGGGTGATCTTGAACAAGTTCGAAATCTGGAAAACCTTTCCTTACTCCCAATGTTCCCGACATCAAGCAGCAAAACCTAACCACTCAAAACCAAACACCACCATAAAACACACAAAACCAGAATCCACCACCCATAGCTCCAAATCCTCCCGCACCGCACCAGTATCATAACCCCGTGCCTCCCCAAAACCTTAATCCACCACCAGCGCAAACCCCTCAACAACACCACCACCACCCAACTCAATACCGCAAACCACTACTTATCATACTCCCCAAAATGCACCACCGATCCCTAAAACTCAACCAACGATCACCTATATACCCAAGTTCTAGGAACTCATCAAAGGAATCCGATATACGTGGAAACCTTACCTTATACCCCGCAGCAAGCCCTATACGTACAAGCCCTATACATACCTGAGCCCGCTGAAAAGGACTTTCTCATTCGAAATATGGCGGAAGAACTCAAGAAACTGACAGGGAGAGTCTAGAGTGTTGAAGGCGGGAGAGGCGTTGAAGGTTTAAACTATGAAGATTTGTGTACCCAGCCAGATGTACAATTGTCGGAGGAAGCCCCATACATACCTAAACCTTGTATTATCTCATTTTAGTGAATGACTAAGCATCAGCTATTCCCTCTATCAAACGATCGATATCACCATATCTTTGCATTTCATGGGCTGAAACATCGCCACATTGTCCGAAGGCGTTATAGTCCGAAGGCACCATCCTCATAGCCTGAAGACACCATTCCATGTCCTGAGGATCTCTCGAAACTGCAGGTGTTATAGTCCGGGCGTCATCCTCATATCCACGGACACCATTCATTACATGTGAATCCCTTGTCGTACGTTTCATGGCCCAGGACGTCACGGTCTAAGGACATCATCCTCATAATCCAAAGACAACCCTCATGGTCCGAAGGGAATTTTCATCATGTTTAAATTTTCTCAATAACCCCATATATTCATGTGTATCATGTTTTAAGTTTTACAGGTAACTCGGGAGGTAACCGTTCTACAAACAAGAGCAATTCTCGCTCCGATTTTTGTTCAGAGTGTTCACATCCCCTAACTACCCCAAACGCAGCCGTCAATCAACAATCGATTACCCTCTGTCCCGTATTTGCTCAAATACTTACCTTATACATCCTTAACATTCAAATTCGCATTCATAACTCTACCTAAAATTATCTGTTATTCACAACACTATCACATCCAAAAAAATCCTTTTCAAAACACACGACCACTCTTATAACAACTCTGTCGGTTTCGTTCGCTGTTGGATCCAGAACAACACATGACTGGATTCGCGTAACATCAGGGATATGTAGGCAACTCATGAACAAGGGTTCGACCCCCATTTTTTTCAAAACGCATCATCCCCGCTCGTTTCGGACAAAATTGGTCATCACTTTCTTTACCCGACAAATCAACTTTAAAATGAGTACTTTTGTCTTTCTCTCTTAAGAACTAAACCCAACTCATCTTCTCGCTGTATCTGGTTTTCCACCCCCTGTTGATACCCAATTTTGCCCTCATATTTTATAATGTATTCCGTATACTTCAAAATACCATTTTGTATTTACAAGGATCATATAAACATTTTCTATAAAATTTTTTCTTCATAATTCTTAAAGGTTTTAAAATTGATTTTCTTGCACTTAAATTATTCAAAAAATTTATTAATTACCCCTTCAAATTATTTTGTGATAACTTAATCCTCTGAATTTATTGTTTTTACCTACATATACACTTTATAATAATTTATATCAGTTTATGTAATTACATCTGCATTTTTAAACTATTTGTGCAATTTTACAATAATAGCCTATATTTTACTATTAATTGCATTTGTCAATTTATTTAAGGTCAAAATAATTTTTACATTTTATAGTCTTCAATTATTGTTCTAAAGTATTAAGTTTCGTAAATATCATTTTAATATTTTATTTAACTATTTTATTAAATTATTTTCACTTAATTTGTTGTATTTAAAATCCAGCCCAACCTAAGTCAATTTTCGGACCAAATTAATGGCCCAAACACCCCCAAACCTTAGCCCAATATCTCCTGGACCAAACCAAATGACCCCTTTATTCCGACCTGTCGTGACCCGTTTTCTCGACCCGCCCCACCTTCTTTTAATCTTGGTTGTTGATCTCAAATGATCAACGACCCAAAATAAAACCCTCACTCTTTTTATATCCTTTAGCCAAAACCCTAGAGGTTATTTCCTCCACCCAGCCGCCTCTGCATTCTCTATTCTCTCTACTGTACCCGAGCTGACCATAGAGATCCTTTCTTATTCTTTCCTTATACGCGTTCATACGCAGGTTATGTTGACCTTTCCTGCTACTATTACTCATTTATAGTAACTTTCGTTACCACTGCACTTATGGCAAGCTCGATTCTCACAAATTCGACTTTGATTCTATGGTTCTGGGTGCGATTGTGGTTCTATACACATGAGAAGAGAACAATCTCTCTTGTATATGGTATATCTCCGTTGATTCCATAATGATTGGGGCTTGTGAACGATTCGCCCCGAGTTCGATTCCAACTAGGGTTTGGATTCTGATTCTTCTTTTACTGGTTATATTATTGATTCCATATGATATTTTCTTTCCATATTTTGTGCTTAACTGATTGTCTTCTATGTTTGTTCGTTCAACTTCTACCACTATATAAACCCCTTCCCCGTCCCCATTTGAAGTCTCAAGGATTATTGTTGAATCACTACATTATTCTCTCACTCTCACTTATTATACTCTGAAACTTGAGATATTGGCCGACTGAAAGCTAAGGCCATTAGAATTTGTTTGTTCTTTCTCAGTGAGAGAACTGCCCGGGGTTTATTTGAAACCCTTGGGGAACTCTAACGCACTGGATTTTGGGATTCTGCTGTTCTTTGCTACTGCTAATCGAACTCCAGCTGGAAATTGTTGTTCTCATTTGCTTGTAACTGGTAAGTACCTTTGATTCTCGCAATTTCATTACCTCTTGCTTGTGTTCATGCTTTGTGCATCTATGTCACTTAAACCTTGTGAAACTATATGCTACTGTGTTACTCATGTTATTTTCTGACTTGGAACCTTGCTAGCATATGAGCTTGTCCAATTTCTTACTCTGATGTATGCCTACTGTATGTGTCCAACATGAATGATTCTCACTACCTTAAGCATTCCCAGCCTAGTGTGTTTTTTATGTTTGAATGTTTATATTTTCCACCCATCCTGAACTCATCTTCCTTCCTTGTTCTATATCTTTGTGATAAATTAATTCATGTGTTTTAGACCTTGTCGAGTCGTTCCTGTCCAACCTGCTAAGTTCCTAAGGTTATACTGATTAGCTAAAGGCCTGTTTCCATGCCACCTGTATGGCTAAATTTGGCAACCATTCGGGTGAGTAAGTTATTCATTTGGTCCTGGTATTTTGAACCTGCTGTGGTACTGAAAGTTTGAAATACATTGTCCGCATCTGAAGTTTGGGCATGCAGTCCATATGAAGTCCTAAGTCTGTTTGAAGGCCCAGATGTATTACTAGGTTATTCTATATTTGTATTTGGGCCCGTAGTCATTCAATATGGTATGTACTAACTTTGTAATAACGAATGCCGGGGAAATTAATAAAAAAAGGGGGTTGGGGTATTCTAATACCTGCATGAAAGGATAGAAAATATGCCTATAGGGTCTATGTGTTCTATTTGTATTATGCCCAACATGCCTTATTTGTTGCTTCGTTTAGTATGCTTCACACACTAATAGGAATCTTGCCTGTAGGAATCACGCATACACTTCACTCAACTTGTCAAAATATTTTGCTATCACTTGTTTCCATGTCTACTACTCAACGATTTAGATAAATATGCCTATAGGATACAATAATACAATGCCTTTTCTAACCTAGATATCATGACTATAAGGTTTTAAATAATTGATCAATTTTTTTTGTCAATTTTATATTGCCTCACTTAGATGACATGCCTATATGTATAAATTGATATAAAACCAAGTCTATTTATCAATTGTTAGAAATCCTGCCTATAGGATGTTATCATTCACATAAAAATTATTTTCTCGACGCAGCTAGTCCTGGATTTTCAAGCGACTTCACTGCATCATTATGCAAATGGTAGGAAATATGTCTATAAGACACTGTCACCTTCTTGAGAAGCATGTCCATAAAATCAACACTGGTAATTGGAGTTCTCGGATCATTTATTTACCTTATTGCACAAACAATTAGAAATCATGCCTACAAGACTTGTAACTCATTAATCTGCCTAAAAGCTGCAGTATTGCATGTATAATACCATAAATCAGAATCATGTAGAAATCATTCCTATAAGATTTAATGACTTAAACCTGTCTTTATTATGAAACTATCTATTGCGTAACCTGAAATCTATTTGCGTGCCTTTGTTGTTACGCGTGGAGGCTAACATGAGCCACTCGTTGCTATTATGTGTTGTCCTATTTGTTTTGGATGTGCGATTAGTTTTACCATTTTGATCAACCTAAGCAAAGTCTATAACCACCTAATAGTGGGTCCAAAGCCTCCTAGACCATAGGCATCGGTCGAGTAGTGCACACATAAGACACGATTTAGAATTGAATTAGAGCGCCTTTAAGTAATAGCTTCAACATAGTAATTGGGTAGCGAGAGATGATAGCTTGTGCCCTCCGAATAATATGAGCAACCCTTACCTTAAGGGAGTTGCGAATTATTATTTATGTTGCACAGGGTAATCCTTTAGGCTAAAAAACTAAGGACGCCCCTTTATTTATATGCTTGTTGTTCGCATTTAGTCGTTAGTCATAGATCAACGCAATTGTACTCTTTGTGATTTTTAAGACTTGTATCAATTAGCCATATAGTCAATTCTTATGTTATAATAAAGCATTCAACTTCTATATCTTTCTTTTCTTATCTGATCATCTAGCTTAATTATCTAATCCACATAGTTTAAACTTTTGCTAAGAACCACAGTTGTAGACCTTGAAGAGTATTTAACACCTATTCTTTGAGGTAATTTGAGCCCTTTGAACCTGCTGTGGTACTGAAAGTCTTAAATGCACTGTCTGCATCTGGAGTTTGGGCTTGCGTCCATATAAAGTCCTAAGCTTATTTGAAGGCCCATATGTGTTACTGGGTTATTCTATATTCGTAATTGGGCATATAATCATTCAGTATGGTCTGTTCTAACTTTGTAATAATGAATGATGGGTAAATTAATAAAAAGGTGGGTTGGGGTATTCTAATATCTGCATGAAAGGGTAGAAAATATGCATATAGGGTCTATGCGTTCCATTTGTTATTATGCCCAACATGCCTTATTTGTTGCTTCATTTAGTATGCATACGCACTAATAGGAATCATGCATATAAGAATCACACACACACTTCAGTCAACTTGTCAAAATATGTTGCTACACTTGTTTCCATGTCTACTACTCAACGATTTAGATAAGCAGCCTACAAGGTAAAATAATACAATGCCATTGCTAACCTCGATATCATGACTATAAGGTCTTAAATAATTGATCATCTGATTTGTGTCACTTTTTTACCGCCTCACTTAGATGGCATGAATATAAGTATAAAATGATGTAAAACCAAGTCTGTTTATCAATTGTTAGAAATCCTGCCTATAGGATGCTATCATTCGCATAAAAATTGTTTTCTCGACGCTGCCAATCCTGGGTTTTCAAGCGGCTTCACTGCCTCATTATGCAATTGGTAGAAAATTTGCCTATAGGACATTGTCAACTGCTTGAGAAGCATGTCCATAAAATCAGCACTGGTAACTGGAGTTCTAGGATCGTTTCACTGTCTTATTGCACAAACAATTAGAAATCATGCTTATAGGACTTGTAACACTTAAATCCGCCTAAAGCTGCAAGACTGCATGTATAATACCAGAAATCAGAATCACATAGGAACCACGCCTATAAGATTTAACGACTCAAATATCTGTCTTAATTCTGAAACTGTCTACTGCGTAACCTAAAATCCGTTTGCGCGCCTTTGTTGTTACATGTGGAGGCTAACATGAGCCACTCGTTGCTATTATGTGTTGTCCTATTTGTTTTGGATGTGCGATTAGTTTTACCATTTTGAGCAATCTAAGTAAAGTCCAAAACAAACTAATAGTGGGTCGAAAGCCTCCTGGACCATAGGCATGGGACTGGGAGTGCACGCATAGGATACGATTTAGAATTGAATTAGAGCGCCTTTAAGTAATAGCTTCAACATAGTAATTGGGTAGCGAGAGATGATAGCTTGTGCTCGCCGAATAATATGAGCAACCCTTACCTTAAGGGAGTTGCGAATTATTATTTATGTTGCACGGGGTAATCCTTTAGGCTAAAAAATATAGGACCCCCTTTCTTTATGGGCTTGTTGTTCACATTTAGTCGTTAGTCATAAAACAACGCAATTGTACTCTTTGTGATTTTTAAGACTTGTATCAATTAGCCATATAGTTAATTAGTATGTTATAATAAAGCTTTTCTTTGCTTATTTGATCATCTAGCTTAATTATCTAATCCACATTGTTTAAACTTCGGCCGGGAACCATAGTTGTGGACCTCGAAGAATGCCTAACACTTTCTCTTTGAGATAATTTGAGCTCTTACCCGATCTTTGGTGATGTAGACTAGTTAAACAAAGTTATTTGCAAATAGGTGTCCTAACGCACCTTAAAAATTGTTAGGTGACGACTCTTCTCTTTTAAACTCTTTTAAAAGAGTTGTCATATGTCGAAACCCACTTTCGTGAAAAAATGGTGCGTGACACGCCCACCTCTCCTCACCTTTTCCTGTGCAAACGCAAATCCCTGGAAGCAGAGTCGTCCAAATTTTTCCAATTATAGAATTCTAGGCAAAGCAATAATTAGCTTAGCTTTCTCTTGTAACCACCATAGTTTGAACACTATAACTGCTCAATCATATCAGATTATGATTTGTAATTTCACTTGTCATAAGAAGAATCCTTCTTTCTTATCTATAATCATATTAGCTATAATTATCAAGTTAACTCACTCCAATTAAGAAATCCAGTTTAGAAGGAAGATAACCCAAAATCATCACAAAAAATAACCCCTAATTTTTCATTTCTTCGCAGCAAAGAATCAAATCGAAAAGAGGGTAAATGAAATTGAAAGAGAACACGAGAGAGAGAAAAAGGGAGGTAAATTTTATTTTTTATATTTTATAAAAAAGACTAAAAAGCCGTCACGACCTAATATCCCACATTTAGGATCGTGATGACATATAATCTCTAAACTAGGTAAGTTGACCAATTATTAATTTTCAATTCAATAAAGACAAGATATAATGAAGCAGAGTTTAATGTAAATGCATAAATAAAGGTGATACGAGCCAACACGACGAAAATCACAATTTATTCCCAGAACTAAGTAGTACAGAGTCACGAGCTCTAAATGAATACATAAAATCTTCTCAAATAAAATATTGTTCGTAGAGAGAATTGATAGTATAAATGTAAGGAAAATACTCCAAGGGATTGCGATGATTAAAGTAGCTCTACCTTGAATCCTCACGATCAAAGAGGCTATCATTGCCTGGGTTTGCTTCCTCCAACACCTAGATCTGTACAAAATACGCAGATGTGTAGTATGAGTACAACACGGTCGGTACCCAATAAGTATCAAGACTAACATTGGAAGTAGTGACGAGGTCAAGTCGTGTGATACTTACTAGTAGAAGATAACATGTGCAATAAATCAAGACTGATAACAAAAGTATAACAGAAAAATGATAATAATAATAATAATAAAAATAACCTCATTGGAATAAGTGATAATGGCTCAATACAAGTACATGCTCAGTTTCTACGACAGATCAATACAAAGAGATTCACACAAATGGCACTTCGTGCCCACATTATCATTACAATAACAATAGCCACACATATCACTCTGCTATGATAATATCACAATAGTCATCCGTATCATCCCACCCTGACAATATCACAATAGCCACGTATATCGCTCCGTCCGGACAATATATCAATAGCCATCTGTATCATTCCGCCCATACAATATATCAATAGCCACCCATATCGCTCTATACAATCGACAATAGTGAAATTCCACCTTTATACGCTGCACAACAACAATCAATCTATGCAATATGTCCACATATGTCACAATATCACAAAATAATAATACCAGAGATTTATCACGATATAAGATCACAACTTGTCAACAATGTACATAAGGACATGTCAATAAAATAAAAGTGCGAACGTGTGCTCAACAAATAAAGCATGACTATGGCTAAGTCAAATATATCGATCGTGGTCAAGTATTCCCAAATTGGTGTAAGCATATTTTATATAAGTTACTTTATCATATTAAGGCATATTAATAGTCTTTGGTCCAATCCAGTCACAAAGCACACATAACACATGTGTACACTCTCATCGCCTCATATACACATCACATTTCACAGAACACGAATAAGCAATCAAGGCTAAATCCGAAAGGATTCTCTCCGCACATAAGGTTAGGCAAGATACTTACCACAATCAAGCTAAATCAATCCTCTAATAAGGCTTTTTCGCGTGAATCAACCTTCGGACGGTTCAGATCTAGCCAAAATAACTTAATATCATAAGTGAAAGCCATCGGAAATGATTCTGAATAATAAATCTTCAATCTTTAAGTAAAATTAAAAAGTCAACCCCGAGCCCGCTCCCCCATTCAATCTTAATGAGCTAATGAACTTTCAACCCCGCAAGTCACGTTGACGAGCGCAAAACACACACTAAAATGTGCTCGCTAATCGGATATAATAAAACATCATATCGTATCCACAGGGATTAGATTAAACAATATTATCGTAGCTTGCAGCTAGATTGCTATCCAAGTTGATCAATAAATTAGAATTATGTGATTTAAAACTAATATTAACTAAGAGTCTAAACTATTGGCTAATGACAATCTACGTAAGTAATGAGCAAAGAAGGTTATCAATTGGGAGAAGATAGGGTTAATAGGATAGGTGCAAGACAAATATTGGAATTTTACTCTAGATAATTCACTTCTAGTGTCCAAGTGATTCTCTCGAATTCACTTGGTTATTAGTTCAATTGTTTAGAAGAAACTCCTCTCTCGATTAAGCCTCAACCTCACAAGATGAACTAAGTTAAGCTTGGTGAAGATATGAAAGAATTCGTAGATGGGTATTTAGGAGAACCTCTCTCGATTATCCTACTAGATAAGTTTAATCAACAATTCAACTAGCCTATTCCAATAACTAAGAAGAATTAACGACTTCAACCAACAAAGTATAATGCAACAATATCAGAAGTTATCCCTCTCTCAATTACATGAACAAGTGAATATAGATGCAATAGTTAAAATATCCAAAATGATTAAATACATAAAACTAGAATTAATTATCCACAAACAAGTATCAATACACCAAATCCATCAAACCCCAAAGAAAACTACTCCATGGATATGGAGTAATTCATCATAAAAATGTTTAAGTTAAAGGAAAACATAAAACAATCCAAACTCTTGCCTTGAGTGAGGATTGAATAATAAAATCCTTGTGCTTTTGCTTCTCCACCTCATCCTTGGCTTTCTTAGGTCTAAGATTTGTCAAAAGTCCATAAAATAATATTTTTACATGTATTTATACTAAGTAGGGTCGGGCTAAGATGAAAACACCTTTTCCTATGAGAAATAGGATAATTACTCTATAAAATTTACACAGGCGCGCCGCATGAGGAAACGCGCCAGGCGGGGTATTAGTGGGAAACTTCAGAGATCTAGTTCTGACAGGCAGCAGAGATTTGCACTAGCGCATCGCACTGTGCGCCGCGTAGTGCATCGCATTAGGGCAAATTTCTCAGAGTATGGATTTTGCTTTGATTTTGACATCCATACTTGGTCCTCGACCCACAAACACGATCCCGGCTTAATCCCTTGGGATTTTACTAAGACTTCATAGCTCTAAATAGCTCGAATTTATTCCGTAACATCTACATTACTCGGAATCACTCCTACAAGGCATAAAACACATAATTCATACAAAACACTAGCTATTAAATTTTAACCAAAATAAGAATTGATCATAAAGTCTTATCTCATTAGGATCACAACGTTTATGGGACATTGTTGATATATCATCCTTTATTCAAAATACGTAAGGAGAAGAATCTCATTTCGTTCAAAAGAATTCAAGGAAGCAAAAGCTTATTTTCGTTCAAAATATTTCAGCGTAATTCCATAAAAATTTGCGGTTACAAAAGAGCACGGTGCAATCTTCAATAATATTATACGGAGTTTTCCTTACTCCAGGTATGTTAAGGCCATCCCTTCTTTTTTTTGGCATGGTCCAAATTATATAGAATAAACGAGCAAATGTACAGTTTTCATAAATTACTCTATTCATAGAAATACTAGGGGTGTCTATATTCTTGATTCCCCATGTGAATTATTATTATCTTCTGTTCATGGCTCTCAGAATAATACGTATTTGAAAAAGTTTATCCAGAAGGAACATTGAGATTATTACGTATTTTTCATGCATTTCACTCATTTATACATGTGCATTGACCCATGGCCAGATGTCATTATATACGCGTATATATGTAAATATATGTATATGGGATATGGGAAAAGGTTACGACATTATATACGCACCACCACCTGATCAGTTGGTATATGTTGATGATGTTTCCCACAGTGGCCGATACGAAATGATGGGATGCCCTCAGTGTCTTGATGATATTATGTACGCCCATACCTATGCATGACATGACATTTATACGCACGTACATGACATTATATATATTTCAGAATTTACAAAGTTATTCAGATTTACAGATGGATTTATTTATTCCATGTTTCACCTATGTCATTTACGTACTGATTTTCATGCCTTACATACTCGGTACATTTTTCGTACTGACGCCCTATTTCACGGGGCCTGCATTTCATGCCCGCAGGTGCAGGTAGGCAAGTTGATGGTCCTCCTTCTTAGGATCCTTGATCAGCGAGAGTTGGCATGCTTCACTTGATCCGGAGCTGCTTTTGATTTTGGTACGATATATTTGTATATATATATGGGTATGACGTGGCTCAGTCCCGTCTTTGTACAATTATATTTCTATTAGAGGTCTGTAGACAGTATGTCTAGTTGGATAGTATGCGAATTTTTCGTCTTCCAGTTTTGAGGTATATAGTTGTCTATAGCAGCCTTGTCGGCTCGCCCTACGTATGTTGCACGTATATGTATGTATACCTTTTGGGAAGATTTACTTCATGTACATTATTCACGTAATTCAGCAAATGTTAATCAGGTTTATATCTTGGACGCAAGCTTAGGGGGTGTTTGACAGGTAGGACTCAGGCACCCGTCGCAGCCCATCGGTTTGGGTTGTGACAAAAGTGGTATTAGAGCAGTTCTGTCCTAGGGTTGTCTATAGACCATGTCTGGTAGAGTCTTGTTTATGGGTGTGTTTTGCACCACATTTATAAACATGAGGCTACAAGACATATAGGATGTCATCCTCTCCTTTTGTTTTAGATAGTGCGATATAAGAATTCATGTTCTTAACGATATGCTATATTTTCAGCGATGCCTCCAAAGACTACAGTCGCCCAAAAAGGAAAATTCGTGGCTGGTGAGACTACTAGTCGAGCGCCACAAGTTACTAGGGCTCGGGGAGAGTCTCATAGATAAATTCCATCTCAGACTTCACATACCCTGCCTTTTTCAGAAGAGTTTCGAGGGGCACTAGCTCCAGCGCCCGCCCCTGTGTGTCCATCTCCTCAGCTGGATGCACCGGGTCAGGAAATGAGAGATGCTATTCAGCTATTAACCCGATTAGTAGCAACGCAGGCTCGGCACCAGGAAGTAGTTATTTATTGATGGAGTGCAGAGGACGTTAAGGGTAATGAAGGCCACTGCGACTAAGTTAGTTGAGCTAGCTTCCTATAGACTCCGAGATGTTGCAGTTAATTGATACGAGTCTTGGGAATTGTCCAGAGGTGAGGATTCCCCTCCAACAGTATGGCAAGAGTTTACAGAAGCTTTTCTTTGTCATTATCAGCCACCAGAGCTTAGACGGGCCAGATTTGATAGGTTCTTGACCCTTCGGCAGGGTAACATGAGTGTTCAGGAGTACAATCTTCAGTTTGATTCATTAGCTAGGTATTCCCCCACTATTGTATCTAAGATGGAGGATCGGGTTCATCGATTCGTGATGGTATTAGAGCCGCACTTGCTTAATGATTGTATGTCAGTCTCACTTCAGCCGAACATGGATATTTCTCGTATTCAGGCATACACTCAGAGTGTAGAGGAGCGTAAACAGAAACAGAGGGTCAATCGTGAGAATGATAGGGCCCAGAATAAGAGAGCGAGGTTTTCGTTCCCTTCTAGTGAGTTTCGAGGTGGTCAGAGGCAACAGTACTCGAGGTATCTATCCCACCCATTAGCTAGCGCACTTCCTCAGTTTGGCAGTAAGATATTTGATCGTTCCACATATTCAGGGTTTTGTCAGAATTTCAGGGCCTCAGGTTCTCAGTATAGGGCTGAGTCAAGTCAGATGAGGCCGCCCTTGCCAAGATGTACTCAATGTGGTAATCAGCATACCGAGCAGTGCCGTATGGGATCAGGTGTTTGTTATACTTGTGGTTATCCGGACCACATTATGAGGGATTGTCCAATGAGAGGTGATGCAAGCGTAGCTCAGCCAGCGTGATCTGTAGCTGGTTCGTCATCATCAGTACGCCCCCATGGGAAAGGTCTACAAATACCAATGAGTCGTGGTAGAGGCAGAGGAGGAGCATCTAGCTCGAGCATTCCTCAAAATCGCATTTATGCCTTGGCAGGATGACAGGACAAGGAGTCACTGCCTGATGTTGTTACAGGTATATTATCAGTCTCCTCATATGATGTATATGCACTGATTGACCCATGTTCCACTTTATCATACGTTACTCCGTTGGTTGCTAGTAAGTTTGAAATAAAACCTAAAATGGTTAAACCTTTTGAGGTGTCTACACCTGTTGGGGACTCGGTGATAGCTAAGCAAGTATATAGGGGTTGTATAATAGTAGTTCATGGTCGATCTACCGTAGAAGACTTGATCGAGTTAGATATGGTAGAATTTAATGTTATAATGGGTATCGATTGGTTAGCTTCTTGTCATGCCCACATTGATTGTAGATCAAAGATAGTCTGATTTCAATTTCCAGGGGAGCCTGTTTTGGAGTGGAAAGGTAATACGACATCGCCGAGAGGTAGATTCATTTCCTATATCAAGGCAAAGAAGATGATCAGAAAGGGTTGTATTTTTCACTTAGTTCGGGTTCAGGATGTGGAAGTGGAGTCACCAACCATTCAGTCCATCCCAGTGGTTAATAAGTTTCCCGATGAACTTCGGGGTCTTCTGCCAGAGCGAGAAATTGAGTTTGCCATTGAACTACTACCAGACACTCATCCAATATCCATTCCTCCCTATAGAATGGCCCCCCCCGAAGCTGAAAGAGTTAAAGGAACAACTAAAGGACTTGCTTGAAAAAGGATTTATCAGACCTAGCACATCACAGTGGGGAGAACCCGTGTTATTTGTGAGAAAGAAAGATGGTTCCTTACGGATGTGTATTGATTATATACATTTAAATAAGGTGACGGTCAAGAATAAGTACCCGCTCCCGAGGATTGACAATTTATTTGATCAGTTGCAAGGTGCCAAGTGTTTTTCAAAAATAGACTTGAGGTCTGGGTACCATCAAGTAAGGGTTAAGGAGGAAGATATTCCGAAGACATCATTCAGGACCAGATATGGGAATTTTGAGTTTCGTGTTATGTTGTTCGGTTTGACCAATGCCCTAACAGTATTCATGGATTTGATGAACCGTGTGTTCAGGCCCTTTTTATATCTTTTCGTAATTGTATTTATCGATGATATATTGGTGTATTCTCGTTCAGAGGCTGAACATGCAGATCATTTGCGTACTGTGCTCAGAACTCTACAAAAAGGGAAGTTGTATGCAAAATTCTCTAAATGTGAATTCTGCTTGAATTAAGTAGCTTTCCTTAGGCATATCATTTCGGGTGAAGGCATCCGGGTGGATACACAAAAAATTGAGGCAGTAAATACTTGTCCTAGACCCACAATACCAATGGAGGTTCGTAGGTTTCTCGGTTTGGCAGGTTATTACAGGAGATTTGTGGAAGGATTTTCTTCCCTTTCGGCACTTTAACAAAGTTAAATCGGAAGGGAGCAAAGTTTCAATGGACTGACACTTGAGAACGGAGTTTCCAGGCCTTAAAGAACAGATAAACTTCAGCACCGGTTCTAACGCTCCCAGAAGGGACCGATGGTTATGCGATCTGTTGTGACGCTTCAGGCGTTGGATTGGGTTGTGTGCTGATGCAACATGGTAAGGTTGTAGCTTATGCTTCTAGCAACTAAGAAATCACGAGAAGAACTAACCGAACCACGATTTAGAGTTAGCCATAGTGATTCATGCACTAAAAATGTGGAGGCACTACTTGTATGGCATTCATATTGATATCTATACGGATCATAAGAGCCTATGGTATATCTTCAAGCAAAAGGAATTAAATTTACGTCAAAGGAGATGGTTGGAGCTAATTAAAGACTATGCCATTGATATTTTATACCATCCAGGGAAGGCGAACATGGTAGCCGACGCCTTCAGCCGTAGATCAATGGGTAGCCTATCATACTTACAGTCGGAAAAGAGGGGAATAGCGCATGAGACTCATTAGCTAGCTAGTATTGGAGTTCGGTTACTGGACTCAGGTGATATGGGAATTACTATTCAGGATACGACAACATCCTCTTTAGTAACTGAAGTAAAACAACGCCAATACAAGGATCCTGTGTTAGCTCATTATAGGGATACCACCCCTCAGAAGGAGAAGACACCATCTGAAATTACAGAATATGGGGTCCTCAGATATCGAGGATGATTATGTGTCCCTAATGTTGCAGGGCTACGTCGGCAGGTTATGGGAGAAACTCACTATTCTCGTTATTTTGTCCATACAGGGGCGACAAAGATCATGATATCATGGAAATGTATTGGTGGGACAGAATGAAAAAGGATATTGTGGAGTTTGTTGCTCAGTGTCCTAACTGTCAGCAGGTTAAGATTGAGCATCAGAAACCCGGT
>ML364096.1:0-17551 GCA_005239505.1 Nicotiana paniculata | reverse complement strand
AATAAACTCCATTAGGCACACATGACGTGTATTTTTATCATTAAAACACCTAAAATTCAAGGTTTATAATGCTAAAAATCATGAATTCTAGCCACGCATCACCGATCCTTCAGACTTTATGTTTACCTCGAAAATGGTAATTACAATTATATTTGATTATGTGGTTCTAGAAATACATGATTTATTTTAATACTAGTGGTTAGGAAATAGATGCTAAGTCTGAGATAGAAAAAATGAGATAATAGCTAAGGGCAGTGATGTTATGCAAACCAAATAGTCTTGAGGCGAGGTCTCGAGCTGATGGAACTTGGGCCTTGGGGTCGAGCCAATATGCTTGACCGAGGATGATCGGTGAAGGACTAATAGCTGAACGGGCCTCAAGGATAACCTCTTTATGATCAATAATGATCAATAAATGAAGAACACTGGATGAAACACAATAAATGTAAGCAGTAAATCAATGGAACAATAATAGAGTATTTTTAAGTTAGAGAGCAGAGAATGTTCTTGTTCTTGTATTGAATATCATGTGTTCTACAAAATGACAAGGGTCCCATTTATATAGGAGATGGGAATCCCAATATAGTACATGTGTAATTATTACAAGGACATGAAGATGGTATAACTATTAATGTCTCGGTACGGACTTGTACTATTCTTGCAGACTTGGTCAGCTCTGACCACATGCCTTTGGGACTTCCCGCTTTTCATCGACGACTATCAGTTCATACTACCTCGAGGTCGAGCGTGAAGAATCCTCGATGTGATCCCTTGGGGTCAAATCTCGGACCATGCTCCGAGCTCCCTGAAGACAGGCTATGAAATGCCATTATAGTCATAAAATCGTACTACCTGATTTTAGCCGTATACAGATAGTCCCCACGTTTCTTAGAATGAAATGATAAGAAACAGTCTTGAATTCTTTCCTCTTCGATACCCCATCATGACGTCAGCCTCGTTAGAACATTAAATGACATGACATAAAGCCTACGCTAAGGTCGCTGCATTATCCGTGGCCAAGTCTGAGGCCGATGAATTTGTTGCTTCGTATAAAAGGGATGATTCCGCCGTAAATGATCGGTCCAGGGAGATATCTGAAGAGGCTGAGCTCAGACTGGCTCAGGCTGGTTCTCACGCTCGTTTTCAGGCTAGGAGGCAATACTTTAAGGAAGTGAATGCCAAAGGCATGGATCTCTCAGCCAAGATCGAGGAAGCCAGGGCCTTGGAGGAAGAATCAACAACTACTTCGGATGAGGGCTCCAAAAATGACTCGGGCAGTAGCGAAGGCAAAGAGTAGACTTGCTTGCTGTTTTTTTGCTTTTTCTTTCTTTTGTACATGCGCTCCTCGGGAAAGCTTTGTAAGATACTTTTGTAAATATGTTTTATGGAATGAAAAAGATCTCTTTGCTTTATATCTTCAACTTGTCCTGCAATGTTTATGCAAAAGTTAATCTTCCACTTTGAACTTAGTTCCGTTGAGCCCAGACTTAGAGTAGGAGGAGTCCTTGAGATCAGGCTTCTCTGGTTTCAGTTATATGCTTTCTTGGGGTCGGGTTGATAATGGGTCGATTTAACCCTCCGATTCTTTGATCCCTGCATGATAGCATCCCTTTCGTGATGCGACCGTGAAATGACCGGGGTGGCCCCGCCAGTACACTTATCAAGATGTCATAACAGCCGTGTCAAAGTTGATTGGCCATTAGAGCAAATGAAAAGTCACCGCTTTCCATATATATATGTTTCCTCTTCATTGAGGGCCTTGCTATTTGCAAAGCTAAGTTTACTCTTTAGAGTTCTCTTTTTCTCTCAGCTCTTCTGTTATTTTAGTTCAAAGCCTTTGTCTGAGCTTTCATCCTATTTTTTTTGTTGCAAATAGTCATGGCTGTTGTGCCCGAGTCTGTTCATTAGGAAGGGGAAGGTTCTACCTCTGCTTCTCGCCCAGTCGGTGGTACACCGCCGACGCTTGGTGAGTTAACCTCGAGCTGTTTCATCTCGAGGAGGGATTTTACTCTGGAAAGACCTCTTGATGTTCCTGGAACATTTCCCTTTTAGTTTACTAACTTCTTCACTGCCGGCATTGGAGAATTTTCAGAGACGAGACCGTGCCCTCTTGGAGAGGAGGAAGGATCGTCGGCTTCGAGGCCGAGAAGTGATAATAAATGGAAGGGATCCTTAAGAGATGAGGATACTCATAGTGAGGCGGGGCGTGCCTGGAGGTACAAAGAAGATGCTGCCACCAGGGAAAGCTTTATATTCATCGGCCGGTATACAAGCGGTGATGCAATCAGAAGAGATAGCACCACACCGACGGCCGGGACCGAGAAATCTCCTGAGGCAGCCGAGCCTGCTAGACCCGGGGAAAATGTTCCTCGACGAGGAAGGGGTGAAGATTCTTCGGTACCATATACTTCTCCCATCGAAGGTACTTCGAGGGATGTTCAGGGCTAGGGGCCGCTTGGATCAAATAGAGTTCTGAGTGATCATGTCCCTATTCAGAGGGGTTCAACTGGGGCCGATGGGACTAGGCTGACGGATGCGCGCTCAACCCTCGAGAGAGCATAAGCAATGAATACGCTCGATGCAGATCCCGAAGATAAACCCTCAAGAAGATCCACGCTAGGGGATTTGATCTCTCGGAAGAGATAGAGCAGGCCAAGGCGGATGAATACAACACCAAGTTCCATGTATCCGATGCCGACGATGATGAGGAAGAGGATGACGGAGCCGTAGTCCCCAAGGGGAAAGTAGACTAGGCTTTTTCTTTACGATTCTGTGTATAGGGCTCTTAGAGAGAATTGTAAATGAATCCTTTTACTATTACATATATAAAAAGATACCTTTCGGTTTTCCCTTTATACAAGACTTCACTTGTTTGTGTCTTTGTTTCTGCTTTATCTTTTGATGTTCGTCAATGATTGGTCCAATGAGTTGGACTTCAAAATGGAACCCTTGGGGTTTGGTTCTCGATGAGAAATAGTTTGATAGTTAACCGTTTAGGGCTCAGTCCTCGAGTCAAATTTTGACTTGGGCTTGTCGACCCTTAGGCTTTTAAACCGGCTCTGAGGCTCTTTAATCTGGCCCATAAGATCTTACGCGTTGGCCCTTAGGCTTGTTTTAGATCGGCTCTGAGGCTCTTTAGGCTGGCCCTTAGGCTCTTGCGCATTGGCCCTTAGGCTTGTTTTAAATCGGCCCTGAGGCTCTTTAGGCTGGCCCTTAGGCTCTTACGCGTTCGCCCTTAGGCTTGTTTTAGGTCGGCCCTGAGGCTCTTTAGGCTGGCCCTTAGGCTCTTACGTGTTGTCCCTTAGGCTTGTTTCAGATTGGCCCTGAGGCTCTTTAGGCTGGCACTTAGGCTCTTACGCATTGGGTCGGTACGACCTCTAATATGGCTGTATTTTCCCTCGTTAAAAACTTTTGAATTTTTTGTGTTCGTTCGATTCTTTGATGGCTCAATAAGAACCTCGATTGTGAGACGATATGTGACGACCGGTGGGAACCTCGCGAGGTTCAGTCGGAGCCTTTTTGAAGTTAACAAACTCATTGAAGTTGGCTTTATTCATGAAGTTAAATACCCAACATGGTTCTCAAGTATTGCCCCTGAAAGGAAGAAGAATGTCCAGATTGGGGTGTGTGTTGACTTCAGGGATCTCAATAATGCAGTACCAAATATGAATTCCCTCTTCCTATTCCAGAGCTGATGTCGATGCTACTACTGGTAATGAGTCAATGTCTTTCATGGACGCTTGTTGGGCTATAACCAAATTCGCATGGCACCAAAAGATGAAGAACTTACTACATTCCGCACCCTTAAGGGTATTTATTGCTACAAAGTAATGCCTTTTGTCTTGAAGAATGCTGATGCTACTTACCAAAGGGATAGCAGAGTATCTTTGATGACCTTCTCCATAAGAATGACGGATGCTATGTGGACGACATGGTAGTAAAATCAAGAAAGAGGGGTGACCACCTGAAAGACTTGAGAATGGTGTTTGAATTGCTCCGGATGTATGAACTTAGGATGAATCCACTGAAATGCGCCTTTGGAGTTACTTTTGGAAAGTTCCTTGAGGGATCGAAATTGATCAAGAAAAAGTGGATGCCATTTTGAAAATGCCTGAGCCTCGCGATATTCATGAATTAAAAAGTCTGCAAGGAAAGCTAGTATATCTTAGGAGATTCATCTCAAACCTCGCTGGGAGGTGCTAACCATTCAGACACCTCATGCAGAAAGCCATTCCTTTCAAGTGGGACCAAGCTTGTAGCAATGCCTTTGAAAGCATCAAAATTACTTGATAAAGCCTCCAGTTTTGATAGCCCCTATACCTGGAAAGACGTTGATACTATATATTTTAGCATAAAAAAGGTCTGTTGGAGCGCTGTTGGCCCAAGATAATATTGAAGGGAAAGAAAACTCCTTTACTACTTGAGTAGAATGATGACACCAAATGAGCTGAATTATTCGCTAATCGAAAAGTTATGTTTGCCACTAGTCTCATCAATCCAAAAGTTGAAGCACTACTTTTGAGCTCATGTCGTTCGTATTGTTTCTAAAGCAAAACCCATCAAGTTCGTGATGTCAAAAACTATCCTTAGCGATAGACTAGCAATGTGGTACCTCTAGTTTCAACAATTTGAAATTGTGTACATCCCTCAAAAGGCTATAAAAGGACAAGCATTAGCAAACTTCTTGGCAGATCACCCCATACCGGATGATTGGGAGCCAAGTGACGAACTACCTGATGAGGACACAATGGTCATTGAATTTCAACCTCCATGGAAGATGTACTTTGATGGTGTTGCACATCGGGGAGGAGCTGGTGTGCGCGTAGTATTTGTCACTTCTCAAGGTGATGTTTTGCCCTACTCTTTTACGTTGACGAAACTATGCTCTAACAACGTTGCTGAGTATCAAGCATTAATACTTGGGCTTGAAATGGCTGTCAGAATGAAGCGGTTGGTATTACAAGTCTTTGGTGACTCTCAGTTAGTGAACAACCAGATTTAAGGTAGTTACGAGGTCAAGAAACCTGAACTCCGCCCAGATCATGATTATGCTAAAAATTTAATGGGGTGCGTTAGTGACGTGACTATTCAACATATGTCTATAAGAAAGAAAACAAGAAGGCTATTGCTTTAGCTTTCCTAGCTTCATCGTTAACCCTGCCTGATCAAGCGCAAGTTACTATCTGCCAAAAATGGGAAGTACCGCCACCAAATGAGGGTGAAAATGAATAAAATGAACCCTAACATCTTGTCGCTATTTCTAAAAGTGAGAAGGAAGAATGGCGACAACCCATTATTGATTACTTAAGCTACGGGATAATTCTACAAAATTCGAGGAGAAAGGCTGAAATTCGTAGTTGTGCACCCCGCTTCCTTTACTACAAAGATACCCTATACAGAAAATCATTCGAGGGAGTACTCTTGAGATACTTTGGGGAAGATGAAGCGCTCCAAACTTTGCAAAAAGCGCATTATGCGGTATGTGGATCACATCAGTCAAAGCTCCACTTCCATATAAAAGGATGGGATATTATTGGCTAACAATGGTAAAAGATTGCTTGGACTACGCTCGAAGATGCAAGGCTTGCCAATTCCATGCAAATTTTATTCATCAGCCTCCTGAAGTGTCACAACCCAAAATCCATTAATGGTCGTGATGGCACCGGACACCACTGTCAGGCAAGCCAACACCAGAAGATAATCAAATTCTCATTTTAGTATTTTTGAAATCATTTCTTTTCCCTGCATTTAACAATAAATAATGAACTTCAGAGAGTAAATAATGATGTATTTAGCAAATTTAAATACTGAATAATCCCATAATCATCCTAGAACCCGGTGGCACAAGTGCATGAGCAATTTCTAAGAATTTAAAATTTAACACAATAACTGTCCGGAATACAAATTGGACAAAAAAGAAAATACAATACTCCAAAGGAGACTCTGCTGGCTGCGGGTCATCTCGAGAGATACAGCTCACCTAAGTCTCCGTATCAACCATGCAGCCGCATCCAACGAGGCCATTAGACATACGTGTGCCTGTGCAACAAAAATGCACAACAAGTGTAGTATGAGTACGAAAACAACGTCTACCCAGTAAGTATCTAGTCTAACCTTGAAGAAGTATTGACGAGAGGTCGACTTCGACACTTACTAGTGGTCCAATAATGTAATACCAATAATGTGAAAAATCATGGATTTTATAAGGCGACTGCAAACTAAATAATCATGAAGCAGGTAAACATTTCTTTTGTTAATAGAAATTTTCAAACTTATTTCCATCTTTTAATGATTTACATCCCCGGCCAATGAGGCCACATCAATTATCAATAATTCCAAAAACAATCAAGCAAGTCATGCGCAAATCATGTCGATGTCGTACGACCTGATCCAACATAATATTTAAACTGTGCACTGCCAGAGGCTCAAACGAAGCGAACCATAGATGCATCTATTACCCCGCTCGCGAATCGTACATGCGACACGATCAAATATAAATAAAAGAATTACCCCGCTCGCGAATCATACATGTGACACGGGTACACATAGGTACACACATTCAAACAGTCAACCAAGATTTCATCAGGGAAACAATTACCCAAGGAAATAACAACTTCTCTTTTAACAATCAAGAAAGTGATGTTTAGCCATTTAGAAATTTATTTACCAAGTTCGATATGATTTAGGCCTTTTAAAATCAATAAAGCTACAAGTACGACAAGTAAAGCATGCTTTTGGGTCCTAGACTACCCGGACTTAAACATAATAGTAGCTACGCACGGACTCTCGCCATTCATGCGTACGTAGCCCCCACAAATAGAAGCACATATTTACTTATTTCACCTATGAGGTTAATTCCCTCTTACAAGGTTAGAAAGGAGACTTACCTCGCTCCGAAGTTCCATAACAAGTTTCCAAGCCCTTCCGATGACTCAAATCGATGCAAAACGCTCCAAAACTAGCCAATAATTATGCAAACCCATTAATATATGCGCAAATACCCATTATAATCCAATTTATAACAATTGTTAACCCCGATTGAAAAGTCGATAAAATCACCCTTGGTCCCACGTGCCCGGATTCTGAAACTTTTCGAAGATAAACTTTACACATAACCTCACAAACTCAAATATATAATTTACTCTCAATTTCGTGCCCAAATTCGTGATAACGAATCCAAAAATACAAATTCTAGGTTTTTCCACCAAACCCCAAATTTCTACTAATTTCCATGTTAAAATCTATACATAATCATTGTGTTTAACTCAAAATTGGGAAGAAAGCACTTACCCCTACAAGTTGATGAAGATGGCACTCCACATTGTTCCAAAATCGGCTCCCATGGTCGAAATAAAATAAAATTGAGCCAAACCCTTCGCTTTAAAGAAGACACTGCCCAACCCCGACCTTCGCACCTGTGGTCCAGTAGCCGTTCCTGTGGCTCCGCACCTGCGGAAAACCATCGTAGGTGCAGCTCTAACTCAACCCAGCAGCTTCCGCTCCTGGGATATCCCTTTCGCATATGCGCCTTTGCAGGTGCAGATCTTCCCTTGCACCTGCGCTCATGCCGGCTTCCGCGACTCCTAGGCCACTTCTGCGGCTCCGCACCTGCGGCCAAAACCTCACAGGTGCGTTACACCAGAAGAAAGCAGCCTCAACACATCTGTAAGGCCAAATTCAACCCGTTGACCATCTGAAATCCACCAGAGGCCCCCGGGACCCCGTCCAATCACACCATCTAGTTTCAAACATACTGCAGACCTGCTCGAGGCCTCAAATCACATCAAACAACGTTAAAACCATGATTCACACTCCAATTCAAGCTTTATGAACTTGAGAATTTCAAACTTCTACATCCGAGGTCAAGACCCATCAAATCACGTCCGATTGACCTCTAATTTTTCACACAAGTCATATTCGACATTACGGACCTATTCCAACTTCCGTAATCAAAATCCAAACCCGATATCAAAAAGTCCACTTCCAGTCAAACTTCTTAAAAACCTTCGAATTTCTAACTTTAGCCAAATGACCTACGCACCTCCGAATCCACTTACGGACGCGCTCCTAATACCAAAATCATCATATAGAGCTATTCTCAGACTAGAAATTCCAAACGGAAAACGGTAATACTGAAAATACACCTCCATCCCAAATTCATGAAATTCTTCCAAAAATGTTAACTTCCACAGTAGGAGCCAAAACGCTCCCGGACAATCCAAAACCCGATCTGGACATACGCCCAAGTCCGAATTCATCATACATACCTGTTGGAATCTTCAAATCCCGATTTCAAGGTACCATTCTTCCAGCTTAAAGCTTCCGAAATGAGAATTTTCTTTCCAAATAAACTCTGATCTTCCCAAATTCAATTTCGACCACGCATACAAGTCATAATACCTGAAATGAAGCTGCTCATGGCCTCTAAACCACCGAACGACGCGCTAGAGGTCAAAACGACCGGTCGGGTCATTACATGAAGTGTTGCACCAAACTGTTGCATCCTGGCCGTTTGAAGCTTGGGGATTGAATGTTGTTGGACCACTGCCAAAGTTGTCTGGTGGGCACCTATACATCTTGGTTGAAACTGACTACTTCTCAAAATGGGGTGAAGTTGTTGCTCTTTTGGAGGTAAAGAAGGAAAATGTTGCAAATTTCATCTAGGTAAACATAATGTATTGCTTTGGAATTCCTCGTTACATAATAACGGATAATGGCAAGCCATTCGACAATAGGTTGATGAACAAGATTTGTGATATCTTTGGCTTCAATCAACATAACTCTTCTATATGCAAAGTTGCCGCCAATGGTCTACCTGAGGCATTCAACAAGACTTTATGCAACTTGTTAAAGAAAACTATCTCCAAATTCAAACGAGATAGGCATGACCGTATGGAAGAAGCTCTGTGGGCATACATGACAACTCATCGCACACCAACACAAGCGACCCCTTATTTACATGTCTATGGGGTCGAAGCCGTTTTGCCACTTGAGCGTCAAATACCTTTATTATGATTAGGTATTCAAGAAGGGATCATTGATGAAGAAAATGCTCAACTTCGACTAGCAGGTTGGAGGCTCTTGATGAGAGGAGGTTGGAAGCTCAATAGAGTCTTGAATGTTACCAAGCTCGATTATCTCATGCCTTCAATAAAAGAGTTGGCCCAAGACCCTTTTTAGTAGGAGATCAAGTTCTTTCCATACGAAGACCCATTATTACTTCCCATAAACCTATAGGGGAGTTCACTTCAAAACGAGATGGGCCATATGTTGTGCAAGAAGCTTATTCAAGGGGAGCTTACAAACTGGTTAATGCAGATGGCATGAGAATCGGCCCTATCAATGGAAAATTCTTAAAGAAGTATTATCCTTGAAGTTGCAAGGCTCTTTGACGCACGAGCCTAAACTGCATGTTCCTACACTCCTGGCCTGCATGAGTCTAAATTGTGTACGGGTACCTAAAAAAGGGTCCACTAGGTTGAAAACCTCGAAAGAGGCGGCCTAGGCAAAAGTTAGGACATAAAAAATAAAATAAAAATCCTGCTAGGTTAAAAACCTCAAGAGAGGCAGTCTAGGCAAAATTTAGGACATACAAAAATAAAAATAATCACCCATTCTGAACTACGGTATGACTTGATCCTCTTCACTGAGGTACATAGGTAGCTTAGAGTTTCATTCTAAGTTCAGTCGCATAATTCCAAGTCTCCAAGTTGAAGTCTTCAAATTCCGGTCTTAAAGTTGAATTGTTTAGGCCCTCTAAATCTTCAAGTTGAAGTCATCAAGTCTGCTAATTTTCAAGTTGAATTTTAAAAGTCCACCACTCTTCAAGTTTTAGTCTTCAAAGTTCGCCAAATCTTCAAAGTTTTCCAAGTGTTCAAGTCAATGTCGTCAAGTCCACGGAGTCTTTAAGTTGAAGCTTTATAATTTTCCAATATTAAGGTGGACATATAAATCCCTTTGCAGCTTAAGTTGGGCTCTTCGTGGGTTTGTATTTAAAAGGAACTATGTCACGACCCAAAATCCCACCACAGGCGTCGTGATGGCACTTAGTCTCTAAGACTAAGTAAGCCGATCATAACAACAACTCAAGCCATTTTTTTTATAATCGAAACCAACAGTGGAAATAATGATACGACCTCCCAAAACTGGTAATATTGAGTCACGAAATCTAACTGAATACATGAAATGATCTCAAGGAAATCGAATATATAATACTATTCGAATAATAATTGACAATACGATAAAATGGAAAGACTCCAAGGGACTGCGACGACCAATCAACTCTACCTTGGATCCTTGCGATCACACTCTAACTCTGTCCGAGTCTGATATCTCCAATACCTGGTGCCACACGTCATTTTCTCGTGAAAGCGAGTTTCGATGTTGTGACAACTCTTTTGGATGGGAGATAGAGTATTAAAATAAGAAGAATCGCCACCTAACGATTTTTTGAGGTCCGTTAGGGCACCTATTATGAAACTAACTCTGTTTGACTAGTCAACGCCACCAAAGATCGGGTAAGGGATCAAATTACCTANAACTATAACGGTCTATATTAGATGACTAAATGTATAAAGAAGAGGGGGGGGGGGGGGGGGGTCCTAACTATCTCTTGCTACCTGATTACTATGTTAAAGTTGTTTACCTAAATGCGCTCTAATTCAATTCTAAGTCATACCCTAAGCGTGCACTACCTGTCCCATGCCTATGGTCGAGGAGGCATTGGACCTCTATTTGGGTGGTTCTAGACTTTACCTAGGTTACTCAAAGTGATAACACTAGGCGACATACAAAACGAGTTGGACTTCATATAAGGGAAATTAAGGGCTCAGCTTAGCCTCCACTCTTTGACAACAAATGCACGTAAAATAGGTTTTCACATTAGGCGTTAGGCAGTTTCAGAACTAAGACAAATTAAAGTCCTTAAGCCCTATAGACATGATTTCCATATGACCTTGGATTCAAACGTACAGGCAGTTTCAGATGCAAGGCGTTACTTTAAACTCTTAGATATGGTTTCCAAACAACTATACAATTTAGGAGTATTTGGTATTGCGTGCTGATTATTGGTATTACAGGTTATAAATTATCAAACCTATAGACATGATTGCTAAGTGATTTACGCAGTAATGGACAATGGAAACTATTGGAAATGCTCAAAATTATTCGTGTTTGATCCTATGGGCATGCTTTCTAATAGTTGCATCGCTAAGCAACGAAACAATGTTTGAAAGTTCGGCATTAATACTTTAGAGCAAGTAGTAATACCCTATAGGTATGATTTCTGACGATTGGCGGTTGGAATCAATTTTCTTATATTTAGCCCCTAGAGATTTATTTTCTAGGTGAACAGTATGATAACGATATCCAATTAACCAATTAAAGTCCTATAGGCATGGTATCTAATGAATATGCTACAGTTATCAAATTGAAGGAATGTTTACTGACATTTGGTTCCTATAGGCATATTGTCTAGTAACACATAGCAGTAGGCATAGGAATAAATAAAGCACTTATGTTTTGATGGAATACAAATTGTGTGAGTGTGTGATTCTCCTAATGCAAAGATTTCTATCAGTGTACATGGATATTCAATAACATATATGGCAGATTGGATAAAATGACAAGTAGATCATACGAACCCTATATGCATGTTTTCTACCTTTTCATGAAAACATTAGAGTATACCCATTTCCCCAATTTCACTAACACCCGAATTGTTTATTAAAGAATTATTACAGACCTAATGATAAATGTAATTACAAAATATTATGCAAGCAATAACAGTATACCTATAGTAGGCCCAAAAGGAGATACCCAGTATTGCCTGGGCCTTCAACAAACTCTTTCTTCAGCAATAACATACCCAGATCCCAACAGGGACCTATATTCGTTAGCACAACCCAGAAACAATAGAGGAACTCAAGCCAAACCAAACAACCATAGATTTACCATATGACCCAAACATTGAATTACACAGAAATCACTTAAACAACCTAGTTTGCAGATTCAATAAAGAAAGTGGCCAAAGAACCCCAAATCCTAGTGTGTCAAAGTTCACAAGGGTCTCAAATGGATCCCAAGAAGTGCTCACACTAGGGAGGTCAATGGTGAGAATTTGGGTGGCCCTGGTTTTCAGCCGGCCACGAGTGGTAGGTTCAGAATAATGTAGGTAACAAATGAGAGTGAGATAAAAAGGATTAAGGGAGAGAATTTGAAGAGATACACTCGTATTTTAGAAAGCAGACATAACAAAGTGGTCTAAAATACAAAGCATGCTAACAAGACTTGGAGGCATGTTGCTATTACAAGTCCACCACTTAACAAGAAGTAACATATTGGTAGAAATACATTGAGAGAGTTAGAGGAGAAACAAGTTTTTTCTGAGATTAATAGATTAGCATACAAAGGTGCATAATACCAAACGCGTTTAAGTAGAGCACAAACTTAAAAGGGTTTAAAACCTAAGGGTCCAAATCAAAATATCATCATGTCAGACATGTTAACTTAAATCATGAAGCAAGACATATCAAACATGGTAAGGAAACATAAATTAAGATAGCCATTCCAAAGGTCCCATATAATCACTAAGGCTACAAAATCATGCAAACCAAAGACATGCTGAGGGACGCATTAACAGGGGAGCAAGTCATAATTGATAGTGAAGGTCATAACATAGATTAGGACACATTACAGATGCGAGTCAGTCATTACAGGAATTCAGAACAGAGTGGGAAATCAAGCTCATGCTACAAATGTAGACATTCAGGTATCAAAACATTAGGCTAATGTGAACTTAAGAGGGTCTAAATCATTCAAGTGAAGCATATTCAAAAAACATACCTCTAGCTTTAGGTAAAATTAAATGCTAAAGAGGTTCAAAATAAGTGCAAAGCTAACAAGGTTGCACACATAAGTAGCCCAAAAACACATTAGGTCACGAATTTCAGAGGTAAGAATATACAAATCATGAACACATAAGAATGAAATTGTAAAATCCAAGTGACTTACCCGTTAAACGGACAATAAGAAAGAACAATTTCCACAACACTCTGAATATCGACAAAGAGCAAGAACCCAGAATCTTAGTGCGTCAAAGTTCCCTAGGGCTTCAATTGAACCCCGGGCAGTGCTCGCACCAAGAAAGGTTGAAGAATCGAATTCCGGTGGCCTTGGCTTTCAGCCAGCCAAAAATCAAAGTACAGAACAAGAGAATGAGAGAATAATAGAGTAATAGCTTCAATATTTTAGTGAATCTAGTGAAAAAGGTCTGTTTCAAAGGGGAATCAGAGGGGTTTATATATTAGTAGAAATCAAGCAAATAAATTAAGGAAATACTGTAAAATCAACATAAATAAGGAAATAATAATATGGAGAATCAGTAAAGGTTCAGATTAGAGAAAAATTAGGAAAAACCTAGTTGACCCTCAAAAATTGGCTAGAGATCTTGGCTAACCGGACCCATATAACCTTGATATAAATGTATCTAGACGAAATATTTTTTGAATCCAACAATTAGAACTGATTCCCTTTGATTCAAAGATTTGCACTTGGCAATAATAGGATAAGTACTATGTAATACCACAAAGAGGTAACTAGTGGATAAGGAACATGGATATAGTAAGTAAATAACAGGTGAATCCCATGGCTAACGGGATTTGAAGGGGGATTAGTGAAGGCAGAGATTAGGGTTCTTTAGAGGACAAAGGGGGTTTCAGGGATTTTAGGGGCGGAGGGTTAATAGAAAATGTGTTAGGGTTTTTGGTGTGAGGGGATATAAAGAGGTGGGTAGGTCAATTATGGGCCGCTGATCATTTAAGATCAACGACCAAGATCAAATGGGAAACAAGGCGGGTTATTTTAAAAGGTGTAGGCCGGGTTGAGTATTAGGGGTCATTTGGTTTGGGCTTAGGGATTATTGGGCTATAGATTTGGGGCTTATATGGTCCGAAATTAATCATAATTTTGGGCTAGATTTTAAAATAGGAAATTAAAGGGAAAATAATTTAATAAAACAATTAAATAAATTATAAAAAATGCTATTTATGCAAAGTAATATTATAAGATAGTAAAAATGTAAAATATTATTTTGACCTTAAATAAAATTACAAATGCAATAAAATTATAAAATATAGGTTTATTATTGCAAGATTGTGCAAATGGCCTAAAAATACTACTGTAATGAAGTAAAAGTATTTTAAACATGTATTATAGATGCAAATAACAATTTTAGGTGATTAAGTCATCACAAAAATAATTGAAAGGAGTAATCAATAAATATTCAAGTAATTCAAATACATGAAAATCAATTTTAAAGCTCTAAAAATTATGAAAAATGATAGAAAATGCTTGTATAGATTTATAAACTAAATAATGATGCAAAAATGATGTTTTGAAAGTATATATATTATTTAAGATAAAATGAGAGCAAAATAGGGTATCAACAGTTGCCCCTTGTTACCCGAGAATGATGAAAGAGTTGTCTGGTAAAGAAAATAATGGCCAATTTTGGCCGAGTTGAGTATGGAATGATGTGATTTTGAAAAAATGGAGCCCGAACCCTAGTTCCTGAGTTGCCTACATATCCTAGGTGTTACGGGAATCAGGCCGTGTGTAGTTCTGGATCCAATGGTGAACGAAACCGATGAAGTTGTTACATGAATGTTCGCATGTTTCAGAGAGGGTTCTTTTGGGTAAGATAGTATCAGATGAATTTATGCGGAATCATGCATGTGAATATGAAACGTTACAGATGTATCACAGAGCAAATATCTGAACGGTCATAGAGTAAAAGTGGATAACTACTGGTGGTCGGTTATGTTTGAAACAGTTGAAGGATATGAACATTCTGAACGGAAACCAGAGCGAAGATTGCTCCCGTTTGTAGAACGATTACTTCCTGGGTTACCTGAAAAACTTAAAACACGCTGCATGCAAATATATATGCTTAGTCTCATGCAAATAAGGGAGGCAATGCTTAGTGTGAAGGTTGTCTTTGGACGATGAAGATGATGTCCTTAGACCATGACATCCTGGGCCATGAAGTATGTGATAAGCGATTCGCAGGCCATGAAATTATTCCCTCGGGCCATGAATGCTTAGTGTGAAGGTTGTCTTTGGACGATGAAGATGATGTCCTTAGACCATGACGTCCTGGGCCATGAAGTATGTGATAAGCGATTCGCAGGCCATGAAATTATTCCCTCGGGCCATGAATGCTTAGTGTGAAGGTTGTCTTTGGACGATGAAGATGATGTCCTTAGACCATGACGTCCTGGGCCATGAAGTATGTGATAAGCGATTCGCAGGCCATGAAATTATTCCCTCGGGCCATGAGGATGGTGCCTCCGGACGATGACGCCTTTGAATAATGATGTAAAATATTGAGAGATCCTCAGTCCATGGCATGATGTCTCCCATCTATGAGGATGATGCCTTCGGACTATAGCGCCTTTGGACAAGATGGAGATGTTTCAGACTATGAAATGCAAAGATAAGATGCTTGGTCATATGCGAAAATGAGACAAGACAAGCTTAGTCTTCTGTAAGATGAGAGCAATGCTTAGCCTTAGGTTAACAGGGGATAGTGCTAGGTCTTAGATAGCGTAGTGGAGATAGTATTTGGTCTCATGCGAGGAAAAGGCAATGCTTAGCCTTATACAATTAGGGAGGTAGTGCTTATCCTCATGCAAGAAGAGGAGACAATGATTTGTCTCAAGTAGGGAAAGGCAGTGCTAAGCCTTATGCAATTAGGGAGACAATGCTTAGCCTCATGCAAGAAGAGTAGACAATGCTTAGTCTCATGCAGGGAAAGACAATGATTAGCCTTATGCAATTAGGGAGGTAGTGCTTAGCCTCATGAAAGAAGAGGAGACAATGTTTAGTCTCAATGCAGGGAAAGGCAGTGCTAAGCCTTATGCAATTAGGGAGGCAGTGCTTATCCTCATGAAATAAGAGTAGACAATGTTTAGTCTCAATGCAGGGAAATGTAGGAATTAGGGAGGCAATTATTAGCCTCATACAAGAAGAGGAGACAATGCTTAGTCTCATGCATGGAAAGACAATGCTTAGACTTATGCAATTAGGGAGGCAGTGCTTAGCCTGATGAAAGAAGAGGAGGCAATGCTTAGTCTCATGCAAAGAAGAGAGATAGTGCTTAGTCTCATGCAAATAAGGGAGGCAATGCTTAGCCTCATGCAAGAAGAGGATACAATGCTTAGTCTCATGTGGGGAAAGGCAATGCTTAGCCTTATGCAATTTAGAAGGAAGTGCTTAGCCTCATGCAGGAAGAGGAGACAATTCTTAGTCTCAATGCAGGGAAAGATAATGCTTAGCCTTATGAAATTAGGGAGGTAGTGCTTAGCCTCATGCATAAAGAGGAGACATGCTTAGTCTCATGCATGGGAAGACAGTGCTTAGCCTTATGCAATTAGGGAGGCGGTGCTTAGCCTCATGCAATAAGAGGAGAAAAAGCTTAGTCTCATGCAAGAAAACGATGAATGACAGTTATAAGGTAAAGTATTTCTTAGCTGGAGATGTTTGCACTAGGCAATTTGTTCTCTTGAAGGTAGCGACTTGATGTATCTACAGATATTGTTGGCTTATCGTGCCTGCATCTAAAGAAAGATTTTGAGTTTTGTAGGGGGGGGGGGGGGGGGGGAAGGCCGGTTCCTTCTTTTGTCTTCTTGCTCTGTCTTTGTTCCTGTCTTGAGATCCTATTTGAGTTACCCTAGGCAATATCTGGCTGTCATAGAAACAAATTTTTCGAAAAATATGCAATACATTTATGTCACGCCCCAAACCTGGGGAGGCATGGCTGGTACTCGGTGCCGTGCTGGCCCGAGCGAACCATTCTGTAACTCATTCTTCCTATGAACATCATGTGCCAACATGACCAACACTCATAATGTACAACTTGTAGGTGGAAAAACACTGTATCACTAAACCATTTTTCTTAAAACATGAATACATATGGACCGTCAACGCCTCTGACAAACTGTAAAAAATGAATCTCTGTTTACAAAGCCTCTAAGATTATTTGACATCAAATAGAATAGGGTACTGGCCTACCTATAAGTGTGTACCAAAACTCCGACATGATAACTTATAGACTTGGCTGCACTACGAATGAGGTGGAGTCTTACCGATCCTTCGCTAAATGCTAACCTTGTCTACTATGAGGGCTTGTCAAATTGATTATCTATACCTGCAGGCATGAATGCAACGTGCCCAACAAAAGGACGTCAATACGAATAATGTACTGAGTATATAAGGCACATAAATAAGTATATAAAAGACATGGAAGAAACATGGAATAAATGACTCATCCTGTAAGTCAGGATAACTCTGTAAATTATGAAACACTTATAGTGTCATGCATATGCTTATGAATGTCATGTCGTGCATAAGATACATGTGTTCATAACATTATCAAGCCTATGAGGGAATCCCATCATATCATCTCGGCCATTGTGGGCAAAATCATCAACCTATACCAGCTGATCAGGTGGTGGTGCGTATATAACGCCATAACCTTTCCCATATCCCATAT